>JASANE010029948.1:0-19320 GCA_030248225.1 Trileptium ribeirensis | reverse complement strand
TTTACGATTTTTGCACAGTTTCCCTCCTTTTTTACCTATTTCCCTCTAATTTTTGCCATTTTGCCAAAACATTTCGCGCGAGCCGCGTCGGGTAAGAAAAACGAGCGACGACAAGTGAGGAGGGTGGATTAGTCTTCCTCACAGGGGATCGGCGTCGCCCAGAAGGAAACCTCTCTCCCACATGAGCATGTATGACAAAATTTGTATAAACGCTGCATTAACGCGAAATGTTACTCTGTGTATAGAAGTTAAGACTAGAGCAACATCTGCTGTAACATAGCATATAAAATATATAACTACGCTGCAGCTACATCACAAGTTGGTTCTGGCAAATCCTACAGTGTATAAGGTTGTACTCGTTAGTCATTATTAAAGCTCGTGTTAGCGCGCTCGTTAAGATTCGTATAGCTTCCTGTACAATTCGCTTAATGCGATACACGTGATGCTACAATTATTACTTGTATTTACGACGTGTATGTATATTAAATTTAGCTATTTCAGACAATCCACATCGTTCATGCATTGTTTCTGCATGTAGCTGACTGCAAATCTTGCTCTGTTTTAAGAATTCCTGAGAAAATTTCTATACGCAAACATTGTTAATAGTGTTATAATGTGACCTACAAAATCGAAGCGATATAGTAAGATAGCAGCATATGTTCTGACTTGCACCATAATGTCTGTTCAGCCAAGACAACAAAATTGCTTGAGTCATATCACGAGTTTGTGTGTTAGATTTTGTCTTGAACACGGATATTCAAGTAGTACTGCAGTGATCAATAATTTAAATTTAAATTTACTTCTCTTGACTTTCTTCTTGCAGCAAATGGGAGAATATAGATGATGCTATTACTTGTACTTCCAGTACGCTACCGCAATGGCAAACGTTCAAGTGATTTTCAAATTGCAACCAGTTATTGAAGAAACCAAAACGTTTATTGAAGAGGGCCAGTTGCTGCATGCTCACAAACAGTAGGTTTATGCATTATGTACAGAAACGTACCACGCATTAATTTAGGTACTGACCTAGCCTAAGTATGTATAACCACATCGTCTGATTTGTAAGTTAATTATTTATAATCTAACACTTTTTATTTATTCTTATTAATATTGTCCGACTATGTGGAGTAGTGTCTGCGCAGTACTGCAGCACGTTTCTCCAAATTATGGGTCGGGCACCCAAGAGCGGCGGGCTACAAATAATTGCGGGGCTAGGGCGGTGGGCCTTCTAGTAGTGCTCTTCGTTGGCAAAAAAACTGGGGTGGATCCCCGCCGACATCCCTCTTCCAAGCGCATTTTGTCTCAGCAAATTTCAGAACAAATTGAAAATTCAGTTGTGCTCAGTTGAATAAACGGTTTAATATTGATCGTATTATTTTGTTAACAAACTTTAAAGAATATCGGATTTGTTGTACAGTTGTTTGAAGAGCTTTCAGTTCTCGAATTGCGTAGAAACCTTATATGCATATATGCAAAACAGTACCCTGTAACTTATATTTCATATTTGTTCTTACGATATGAATAAAGTATTAATATGCTCTCTTCACGTGCGTTCAGTACCTAGAGAAATTTGTTAACGGACAACGGATAGTATAGTATGATAGAGACGACTTTTAAGATGTCAACTCCTTAACTGTATTTCGAGACTCCAATACAAAAAATTTTCAACATACGCTAAATTGTTGATTTTTAAGTGTTCAATGCTTAATGTAATTTTTTAAATTCAATTTTTACGTACCATTTCGAATATTAAATTCCGTTAAAATGAGAATTGGCGGATGTTGAAGAATGTGACATCGAGAATTTTTTTTATGAAATTTCATAGAATCTTTGCATGTGGTAAGTTCAACTAACAAGCGGAAAATATGTATTTGTGGTATAATGAATTGTTTAAGCTTCGGTATATCTTTCATTATTGCACAATAGGTTTTAGCTATTTTTTCGTATAAAGTACGTATAAAACATAAGGACTGGTAGGAACATTGGAATTATTATCTTTTCAGTATAATGGAGTTAGAACAAGCACGCGACGACTTGCTATCGGAAGTCCACAAGCCAAATGAAGAAGACGACAGAGAAAAGAAAGTAAGAACCGGCTTTAGTACATATCACATTTCCTAATGAATTTCAAATAGCAGCTCATTGGTATGTGAAGGTATATTTACTTCGATATTTCAGTTGGAAAAGGCATCCTGTTAACGCCCCTAGTCGAATTTGCAGTGCCTTGATTTCACATCGAGGCGTTCTTAATGTAGCACTTCAATGCCGCAGCGTCAGCATTCAGTAATAGCATAAATTTTATAATCCAGCTATGAACAGCTTTTGAATATACTCGCATGCTTAAAGGACATATATATATTTAGCCAAAATAAATAAAATGGTGGATTTAACACGTTTAACACTTGTCATCGTTTAGAACAACAAAACATCAAAATACAGTAGGTGATTTTATTTGCCTCGGTCCAAACAGATCAGTTACCAAGAGAATGTACAGTGAAGGCTAATTACATCTTGCCTCAGACCCTCCTTATTATATGTTGACAACATCCCCGACGTATTAAGATTTGCTACATAATATACAGTTAATCCACTTTACCAGCAGCAGTCCAAAACTCTACACAATATCAATTGTAAGTTTGCATTGTAAAAACCCAAGTGTTGAACTAATGGAGCAAATAGAAAAAGTTTATTATTAAGCAATGCGATTGGAAATACCCTAGATTACGATCAAGTCGGAGCAGTGATCAATACATCCCATGACATGGGTTCTGCAAACGAAAACTAACGACTGACATATGCAAATTAAGTTAATTTGCATGAGTGTTAATGATATTTCTTCAATCACAACAATTTCATCATCACATCACTCCTTTGCCAGAAACAAAGCCGATCTAGGGATAAATTTTACGCAGTAATCGTCGAATACATACTGTCTTGACTGGATTTCGAAGCGGTATTCTTTTTCAAGAACCATCACTTGGAAACACAACAGTGCTTCGCTTGACTGTCACCATTAAATGGTGTAATGCCACTAATCGGTATGATTGTGACCAAATAAGAGAGAAAGAATTCTACCACTATCGTGTTGGCCGGCTGTCTAGTGTTTTAATGCTATTCATATAGAATCTACTAATAATGCAGGTCATTCGGGATAACCGGAAAGTGCGCGATCAAATCCAGTAACTAGCTGTAGTCGATGGTTACTGGAACTACAATGATGCTTCAGAATTTCAGGCGGAATCTGAGAGTCTCCTGATCCGCCTTGGTTGTCATCTTTGTCTTTCAACGATGAATATTCTAAAAATGCGGGTTTGCAGCGATCGATTGAAGCTTTCTTTAATTTCCCGCTGTTATCGATTGATATAGTTTTTCAGTCTTATTCATGGCTTTAAACAGACCCGCATAACACGGCCGCAGGGTCGACGTTACTAATTTCGAACTCAGACATAGTTGGAAGACTGAAGATCTTTCGGCACGTATAACGTTGACGGATATTCACGCACTGGCGGACAAATGTTCTGCGTGTATCTGAAGTGATTATGTATATATTGTGTACTAATGTCACTAATGTCTGGAATTACTGGTACGGAGAATTGATGAGGCAGTTGAACAGATTGATCGTAAACCATTTGTAACGGACTGAAATCATATTTGGCAACGCCAGATCGAATGTATAGCAAGGCTAAAGGTAATGCTGATAGCAACATTTATCTTTGGATTGTGTGATGAGTGCAGTTTTTATCGTTCTATGAAAAAGTTCACTGCATGATTGCATGCGGGATGATGCGGTGTTGTACGTTTGCGTTTAATACCAAGTAGCTCCAAACAGATGACTCGACTGAGAATCTCGATCGAAATGACGGTATTAAATACTTCCAATCAAGATATTCGCCCATGCAAAAATGTTGCCATAGATTCTGTGGAGATTAAGGTAATAGGAAGGGCTTCAGCCCAACGTGTGAAGCGATCGCAAACAGTAACCAACTAAAGATACCCGTACCACGGTAGTAAAGGTCCAACAATATCGATATGGACCGGGTGAAACCGCTCAGTTGTTGGAATATTACCGACAACTGATTTCGTATGCCGGGTGGTTTTTCTCGACTGACGACGTCCGGAAGCCTTCACCTAAACTGTAACATATCGTTTAATACCGGGCCAAATAAAACTTTCAGTCATAAGGCACTGCGAAGATTTGATTTCCGTATGTGAAATATTGTGGAATCGCTGAAAGAATCGTCGTCGTAGCGGATGAATAATGTATGGTCGTAAACGCTCGTTTGTTATGTCCCATACAATTATCTCATTATCACATGGTAATTTGTAAGGAGGGGGCGTTGTTTCGGCAAGGTATTTTTGAAACTTTGCATATTCAGCTTGGGCTCGTGCGATGTCGTCGCAGTCATTGTTGAGGCAGCGCGCGATCGTACATCAGCAACAACATTGTCCTGTCCGACAAATGGCTCGATCTGGCAGGTGAATCAAGAAATAAACGATAACCATCTACTTTATTGTGGAGTTGGTGTTTTCATGTTGAATTTTGAGTGGATGAATGAGCAGCTTATGATCAGTCTTGACGACAAAATTGACACCGTGATGTCAATTGAAGTGTTTTAGTGTTAAATATAGAACGCAGATTTAAGAGTCTCAAACTGTCAAAATTGGCGTGAAAACAAATCCAACGACAGCGTGTATATATTGAAAGCGTTGGCTCGTGGTTTTACTGGCCACAGTAACATCGTCATTGTACGCCCTTGCGAATGGAAATTGCTGCACAGCTATATCGATGAGTGTTTGAAATATCTGTGACGATGACTTAACGGCACCCGCCTTAAAAAATAATCCTAATGGAGTTATAATGGCAGTTTTTCCTGATCCTCCTTTGCCGGTGGAATTTTCTAAAACCGCCACGAATCCAGTTTGGAGATTATCGTGCGGTCGTGGAAAACGTTTGTGAGGCATGCGATGTTCGTCATAGGGTAACTATGTGGAACGGTTTGCGTGTTGAGCCGACGATAAGCACCGGGTGGCCTCCAAGGATTAGTTGTATCCAATTTTGGTCATTTTTGCAGTGGCGTTTCCCATGGTGACTGGCCACGACATATAATACCGTTATCCTCAAGTTGTTTGAACATTTTTTCGGCTAATTTTTCTCCACACAAGCGCAATTCAAAACTCGGCTGGTCGGGTGTAAAATATGGTATTGCACCGGATATTTGGCCTTATCTGCGGAATATGGCTCGAACACTAACGGGGACTTATCAATAAGAATTTGTTGCATACGTATAAATTTGGGCGGTACATGTAAAATTGAATAAAATCAAATCGTTCTGATTAGGTTAAATACTGTTCGTATAAACTATTATAAATTATTACTTTTGAAGCAGCATTCTTAATCTTTGCCGAAAATTTAGAAGCAATGTTTAATCTAACTCAATTTTTTAGCTTCTCGAACGATATTTTTCGGAAGTAGATGTTACTGTGAAATTATTAGAAGATCAAATGTGGTATATTCTACGACGCACCTTAGATACGGTTCAGCTTGATCCAACGAAACTTGTCAACGTTTTGCGAATCATTGAACGAGAAGAAAGGTATGAGAAGCGGTTGTCAAACAATGTTTTGAAAAAAAGCGTTATGTTTTATTGTTGCAACACATCAAAAACGAAGCAAAACAGGAATAATCTTCTTAAAATAACGAAAATATCAGCTATACGCATATGTGCCGAAGCAAGCGTTCGGTACCATTCTTCTGAAGACCCGGAGCTCTGGCAACTTCTCCTGAGGGTAATCCGCCCTCTCCCCTGAAACTACGCAACACCCAGCTCCCGTTTAGAGAATTTTTGCAAAAATTTGCAAAAAAAGGCTGAAATGAGCAGAATTTGAAGTAAAATTGCGTCTTAGGGAGCGGTGATCAACTTTTTTCAGCATCCTCTCGAGACCTCCCTTGAGGTGACGTCCCGCACCTGCCAACGCCGACTACCTCTCCTCACCGCAGAAACCTAGGAGTGTCGGCATGTATGACTATACAACCTCCGATATTTTTAATTTATTCCTAAACTATAACTTTAAGGATAAACTGACCCATGAATTTTTAAAAGTGGAGAACCAATACTGAACAATTGACGCAGTCTCGGAATAGAACACCTTTTTGCTTACGCGTAACGGCATGCACAAACTATTTTTCCACCTATAACATTATTTAAAACAAGATACATCAAACCTATGCACAGAAACAGTGCATTAGATAGGTGTCCAAGGTACGGTCGCTTCTACGGACTACACAGATAGGATTGGTCTCGCAGATAGGATTGGTAGGCGATGGGTAAATAATTTTCTACCGTATTGCAGCTTTTTTCTCGTGATTCTGTCCATTTTCAGCAATTTTAGATCAAATTTATTTTGCAATTTTCATTTGCTAAAATTTTCTGCGAGTCTTTTGGTCGGAGGGTGGGGGAAGTGCGGAACATCAAAGAGCGAACAAATATCGCTTAGGTTGCTCGACCCTTAATGGCTACCGCCGACCATACGCGCTGCATTATCTTCATGATTGTCTTTATCAATTAAAAACATGTATTTGAGAAGAGCGTTATTTTGTCGACGTCTTCAGGTCAACCAAAAAGAGAGTTTAACTGTAATTCTGATAGTTTATTTTGTGATTCGTACGTCGTAGCTAGAAATATATCACTTTACAAGATTCATACTTTACAAGTGTCAAAGCTAAAGTACAGATGATGACGCAGCCGAAAAAAGAGACAATTATTGGTCTTCGCTTCCTACTGTCAGCTTGTTTCGCTTCTTTTGCTATATTATTTCATATTTCTGACAATTTGATATTATCGCCTTTAGAAGGATAAAACAACGTTACGGCGAGTGAATTTTGTTTGAATTGGTTTTAGGATCGACGAAGCCTGCAACGAAATGTTTGACACTGACGGTTTTCTTCCACCAAACCGGCCACGAAAATGGCGTGAAAAAGCTTTTAATGTTCTCGAAAAAGCCACAAAAGAACTGTAGGTTCTATAGCTTCAACTTAGCAATCAATGTGTCGTTGTTTGTAAAATTCAATTCAAGCATTAAATGTTACGAAAAACTACTCTTACTCTTTAATTTCAAGGTAATTAGAATTCACTGACTTTATTTGTTTACTAACTCATGTTGGATGTTGGCATGTTCACAGCAGAAAAGCAATAAACCACGTGAAACGATTACAGCGACGTGCGAATGTGCCTTTTTCATCATAGGTTCAGCCTAGAAGTTTAGAACATTGGCTTAATATTTTTCAAAACAATCAAGGTTGATGTTCAACTAACCCTGCTATTTATAGTTTGGGCAGAATTCTATAGTTCTGTAAATATGTGAATCACCGTTATTGCAACAAGAAGAAACCGCAAATTCGGAATGTATATATTACTGTACTAAGGAAAGCGTAAATGCTGTTAAATAGATGAATGATGGTGTCCAATCGGGTCGGGCGAAACGCTTTGTAAGAAAAACTGTCGCGTCATACTTGCTCATAGTGGGTAGGGGATTCGCCCTTCGGGCTCCGTCCCCCACCCCCACTCCCTTGCACTCGCTTTCCACTTCGGACTTCAGGCCATGTATGCGTTGCGTGTAGCCCATTCATTGCTTCGTCCATTAACTGACTCAGCACTCATTTCTTTTCCAAACACCACTATAACGAAATGGAGCATTAATTCGCAATATTCAGTTAAAATATTACAGAAAAATTATTAAGCTACGCCATTCGTTAGAAAATTCGGATTCTCAAGTCCGATTTATTAGAACTAAAACTTTGTCATATCAACTAACAAGATATCGTAGAATATATCGCTAGATTACTGGAACTTCAACAATCCGTTTGGAAGAACGGTAAAGACATATCGTAGCAGCGGTGTAACGGCTCTATTGTCGACTCCTACAAATGCATATATTTTTATATTTATGAAGACATACTAAGAAGATATATACTAAAATAGAGCAGAATATCACCTGAAATGCAACCGAAATGCTTGCTACGAAATAGTTCTATTATACATATCTTATCAAATTAGTTTGATACGAAAGCATCACGCAAAAATAAGTTCTTTAACCATTTGGCTCCAAATGTCCACAAATGAGGGCAGCTCATATTGTGAATTGTTGTATGAACTGAGTTTGTCTGGATTCTAACACAAATTTTTGCACGCTCGGTTATTTGTTTGCTTTGCGAGGTTCCTTATCTGGAAACTGCTCTTATATAACTACGGGGTTTGTGTGCGCCGTTTTCACAAAAAATAACCGTCGTGCTGGTTTGAGTATGCCAAACATTGCGCAATACATAAATTATTTCATGTGTTATAAGGTTAAGTTGATGTGATAAGTAAAGTAATCAACGACAAATAATTTGAAGTTGATGCTCTAGGATCGTAAATTCGCATGAAATAATGATGTATTGCAGGGAGACTATAAATCGTACATAGGCGTAGTACATGGACTCTTTCAAGCAATTAAAAATTCTTAATGTCATGAATTATTTACATGGTAAATTATTTCCGACATAAACTAAATACCTACCTTGCTAGCTCTGCGAGCCAGCAACTTCTGTTTAAAATATCTACAGAATCATTGAGCGTGTTTTTTAAGAAAACTTGGTTTTACTAGTATGTAACGTTAGCGCTTCAAAGAAGGCTAAAAGGGGCAAAAGTTTACCTAGAAAGTTTCTTAAATCTATTGCACTGTATTATTGCAAGAACAATTTCCCGGGCCACCCAAACACCCATCTATACTTCAGAAAAGTAATACACCCTTCATGTCGCAATGTAAATATTTTAACCATTTAGTACACAAAATGACACATTTGTCGCAGCGTAAACATCGAAGCGATTCGTAATCGAGTTTATTTGTGGCCTGTATTTGTAAGTACGTTTTCATTCGCTCGCTTTTGAGGTTTCTTATGTTACCGAGTAGCAAGTATTGGATAGCTTAGTGTCTAGCACAGAAGGCTAGAACCCACATGATCGCGGTCCAATTCGCCGCTGAAGAAAATGCTTGTTCAAAGATTGTACTAAATAAGCATTACTTTACGAAAGAAAGTGCTATTATATTTATGCAATATCGTTACTTATTGGATTCGCCACAGCGTCCGTTCCGTATGCCAGTTTTCGACTTAGATCGTTAAGCACACTTTGGCTGCATGCAAATAGAACTACTATCTCCATCTATTTCAAAAAAAATTTTGTAAGTAGTTGGAGCTTTTCTGCGTTGTTGCACACATTTGCATATTCACATGTGCAGTTGTAAACACAAGCTGCCAGTGGTATAAAATTAAGTCCGGCTGTCAAACTAAATTTTACTGTTTGCATTCATTGTAACGGCCTTAACGCATTGGGCAAGGCGTGTGACGGCTTCCTGCGCACGAAAACCTGAACCGCATGTGCATGTAACAACTCCACTCAAAATTAGGATACGGTATAAATTGTAATGTAGCACCTAGAATTGTTTATTTCTGTAGCGTAACGAGTGTCGAGAATATAACTGGGTGCATCAAATTTTGTAAACTCTACAAATTGCCATATTTATGGCTTCAACAAGCACTCATAAAATTTCTTGAAAATTGTTTATCCCCTGTTTAAAGTGAGAAAATTATAAATGCTTTCATTTTAAATTAAGCTCAATTGCAATTGTTTACGCCGTTGGATGTGGAGTAAATGCGTGGAATTGGGTTAGCTAAAAATGAATCAAACATTGTGTCTATTTTGTGCCAATTTCATTTTTTACAATGCTGGGAGAAATGTAGCTGTGGACATCGACTGAATATAGTCAAATTTGTGGATAAAGAAGGATTTTGTTTAGGTTCTTAAAAACAGCTTCAGTATTATTTGAAAGGGTGTAAAACACTTTGCTATTACGGTAATTGTGAATCGAAACTAACTCGAAGAATATGCATAATGTGTTGTATTTCATGGCTTATTAGCCATTCTTCAACTGATCTCACGATGAAATGCAATTAGTTGAGAACAAATTTCTGAATAAATCTTATAGGTATTGTAACTAACTTCATATCCTCACCATGGAGATGCATTATACTGCTATAAATTGTGCTTACAAATGTAAAATATTAAGCAAGCAACAGGTGCCGAATTTCCAGCATATGCTCAACACATGTCTACACCATGTTATGTTGTATTATGACAAGTTTATACAAGATTTATATTAGCTTCAATTTTAACATTGTATACGCTACCTGAAAGATTTGAAACTAATGTCTTGACTGCTCAGGTGAAAACTTTGCTTATGCTACATAATTTAGCATCGAAGCTTTGCAAATCGAAGACCGCTCAACCAACAAACATTGGCTGGTTCGCTACCTAGAACTGATTCGGCAAAAAGTGATTGGAAATCTACGAATAGTCCGGGTAAGTAGTTAATAATGTATTGTTTCTTACATACGTTTTATGTCAGACCCTAAGTGCTAGCGAGCATTAATTAATGGTAAATGAGTGTTGGAAATAGACTCATGAATGGAAGATTTTGCATGCACAAACCATTAGAAATAGACCGGTAGAATCTATGGATCATCAAGATATAATAATGTCGATCCTTGGTCTAGCTATATAGTAACAAAGGTATTAAATTTATTATAATTTGCCTATTTAGACTTGTTAAAAGTGGCGATATTTCAACAGAAATGTTTACTCAGCTATTTTTGTCATTTACACAGAACATAAAAAAAAGCAAATTTTTAATGCGACCAGTAGAAGTCAGAATCTTAATGTGACTAAACTGATGGATTGAATCGATAAAAGCAAATATGGCTCATGGTAGTTATTGCAACGGTTTTTAGATGAGTATGCAATATTGCTACCAAGCATTCAGTCTGGACTAACAATGGATGCAATAAAACACCGGACGATTCTCTATAAATACAGCATCGCGCTGGCAACGACTACGATAGATGTTGAACGGGTGTACCAAAAAATTTTATACAAATAATCGCATCCTCAAATACTAATCATTTACAAATAAGACATTTTATAAACATACTAAAGCACTGTGTAACCGTCAAGGTGAGCTGTTTTAGATCTACAATATTAATTTCAAAGCAAATCAATTCACAGATATGTAAATATACATAATAAATAATGTGGTTAATATGATACAGTGTTTAGTAATAAGCAACGCATTGAACCTATTTCGAATCGATAGAAATTTAAAGATTTTAATGAGAAAATTAGTGTTTACATGTTGGAAATGTTGATGGTTTCCCAAAACCGATATTAGAATAGCAAGTTCTATGCAAGCTTTTTACAGGCATCATCGTCACTCCGATAATATATATAAGTTAGTTACCAAGTTTTATATAATCATGTCTTGATGCAACGCTGCTCTTGGCGTATATTACCGGCTTACCAAAGTATTTTGGCTGACCAGGCAAAACTCAAAATTGGCAAATTCTTCGAAAAGTTGAGAAAGTTGAGTGAAATTCTAATTTTGAAGCTACATACCCAGTGACCCAAGTAGTTCAAAATGTATTATAGGCAGGACTTCTAGGCGTTTTCATACTTATATTTCATACTTATATAATGAGTATTGACTTGCCACGTGGAATGGGATTCGCATGTGTCTTTGCAGTTAAATCATGTGCGAATAGTGAAACTTTTGATAAGTTTTAAGCTAAAAATTTAAGCGTAATTCATATGAAGCGGCGTCTTAATTTAAATACATTTGTCGAAAAATCATGCTATGATATATTTGTATCAATTTTTGATATATAGTGCCACACTGGCTAAAACGAACTGTATGTGATACCGAAAAAATCGGCAATCATCGCATTGCTAATCACGCCGGCGCTAGCCCATAGGCCTATTAGTGTTTTTGCCAAAATGCTATCTAAATCTTAATGAACGGTTATTAAATTGGATGCTTCTGGTTTATACATTTATAGTCGCTATGCGAGAACTGTTTTCCTCCATGGTATTCAACATCTGATCGATTTGTAAAGATGTATCACATGGCAATAACTGAAACGGTAAGTCTTCATTGTATCAATGTAATATCGTAGAGTTAAGATCTACGTCACACCAATATGTTGCTTTTCACAAACACTTTTTGTAGATTCTTTTCTCATCATATTTAAAATAAAATTTTAAAATCGGTTGATTATTTATTCATATAAATTTCGTACATTATCTTGTAGATGTAGATGTTCCTACTTTTCTACACACGCCCATTGCAGGTGCTGTGTCCCAACGCAATATAGTCCAAACCTTATACCCTAACCAGGATGTAACTGGTGATTGGGCCCTGTAGACGCTAAGTGAATAACACGGCGTCTGCTTTTTAGTATGTCTTATTTATTTCTCGTTTAGTATAGCACACTGAGAGCGAAACTCGCAATACCCCATCCCCCAGTTTGGAAAGAAGTAAACGACACATCTCTCTCAGAAATAGGAGGCTTGAAATTATTTTCCAACCGATTTCTTGAAAGTGGGTGTCAGAACAACTTTTCGTCTATGATACTATGATTCACGAAATATCGGGATAACCTTGCACCACAATGCGGAGTAAGTTCACAGTGCGTCGCGCCATGTCCGACGCGTTTACAATGTGATTTTGAAGAGTAGCATGGTCTTCCAAGAAATCATAATAAACTCTTTATAAATGTAATTATGATTGTAAGCTTTAAATAATGTATAAAAATTTCACTATCTTGTCTTTACTGAATTTGAAACTTCGTATTGAGCCTTGAGCCTTTTAAGCCAGTAGAACCTAGACGGTCAGCAAAGTTGTACTCAAGGGCAGTGAGCCGGGCTAAGCCAGGCCTTATAATTTTGACTCGTTACTTCTACCGCAAACATATATTGTAGTGTAATGCATTAGGCATTATAATATATTATAATCTTGCTTGTAATATAATTTTACTTACATAAGTGTAGTGCATTAACCATATCTTTAAAACTTTGCCTAAATGACAACCATACGAGGTAGAGTTATGAACTCTGCTAATTTGTGTTTTTGTCTTCTTCACTTAATTAATAAAAAATTATATTTTATGTAGTGTTAAACATTTATTCTAAAATTACTAAAAAATTTAGTAGCAGTGCCGCATTTCTTAAAAAACGTCATTTAGACTATTTTAGAAACTTCAGTCAAAGTTAAATTTTATAGCCAGGTTTCAACGAAGATGTTAGTATAACTCATTGACTGGATATACAAGCAAAATAGCCAGGTTATAAAAGTTGACTGTAAAGAATATATCTGCAGATTGACACGTGCTTTAATATCGTGCAGCATTTGATACTAAACGACATTAATATATTTCTGTTAACTTTTAGCTTCGCCATATTGCACGTGGAGATTTGGACAAAACAGAAATTATTCAGCTATTAAGTTGGCTCAATGTTTACAAGTATGCGATTTTAAAATCCAGTTTTAATGCTAGGAAACAAATTTGAGCTCTGTGCCAAATTATGCCTGTAAAGTAGCTTACGATTATAAATGCTAGACAACTAAGCTTGCTCCTTTGTGAAGCCAAAAGTCGGTGATAGCGTTATGTTTTAACAGAAGGAAATAAAAATACTCGTCACAACCACTGTCACAATTCTGTTTTACAGTACAGAATTCTCACTTCTGAGCCTACGGATGTTGCGATATTATCCTAATTGTTCGGTACCGCAGAAAAAGTTACAGTTGCCCATCCTTGTTTTGAAATGATATCCGCATTTTTCTCTGAAATTCCTGAAAAAACCCTACGAATACGACGTTGCAGCGGAAATCCCATGGGTTTGATGTATAATATTATGTATGATTATCATTGCCATAGCAAATCATCCAAACAGTAGGGGATAAAACCCGCAGCTAATGTGCTCAAGACATATTTTAGTGAATTAGACAAACTACTTTTTGCCCATGCACATTCAAGTTTGTTTCATTCAAGTTTGCAGAAGTTTTAGACAAATAAGCTACCAACTAACAGGAGACAGTACAAAAATTGGACCTTATCCTAACCGGAAAACGATGTTCTACCGCTTTCTAATAATTAGAGATAAATACAAGTAATCGTACTTTGATATGTGAAACATATATATTTGAATATAGTTTAGCCAAAATCCACAGTCAATAAAAATACATTTCTCGCAATAAAATTTTAAGATTTTAAGATTTCACGTTATGTACTGCTAGTGTTCCTAACCATATCTATGTAATCTAGTTTTGTATTGCGTGATTTTTACTAAGACGTCCAAAACTTGACTACTAGTTTTAAACATTGTATTATGTATATATTTGTTTAAGATAGTGTCCATAACATCCTATGAAATGCTCCTGAACATTAAGTGTTTTACCTACATCTCTTAGAACAACAGTCTGTATGTGATGGCTTTTAACCATTGTAAATATATCGATCAAACATATTTTCTGAAATGAGTTTAGATGCAAACCCAACTGTTGCAATTACGTTGAAAGCCCCAAATTGATATTTCCATTAATTGCTGTTAATGTAACTTCAGCGTCACCCGCCAAACTTGTTTCGAACCAGCAGGAATTTAGCGATGAAGTTAACTCTAAGAATTTACAATTTTGCATAGATACTCCTAGTCATTGCGTGGATTACTCAAACGTTAGTATTTCGTTGTAGATCAGATCAGTCGGATAATTATGTGAAAATTTTGTTTGTATATATACAATCTGTCTGAGTACACTTGTTGAGACCGATACTAAACTACATTTGAATACATTCTCAACAAAGTCCGATTTTAAGGAGTCCCCAAATGCTTGGAAATCCGGCGCTGGCAATCGATGCCGACAAGATTGTTGAAATGTATCCACTGCTTGATAAAGGCGAGGTGGATAGACTGCTCAACATGTAAGATTATCTTTCAAACATATACGGTTATTGACAGACTCTTTAGATTACTTTAACTTTATAAGTCTAGATAATTATTGCTACGTTTAAAGGTGAGTAGATCCATTTCTTTCAGTTGCGTTCTGACAAAAATTTCTAGCTTGTGTTCATGAAGACTATCATGAGAAGTAATCTCTGTCATAAGTGTTCCAAAAGACACCAACCCATGGTGGCTGATATCCCGCCGTGCATTTGATAACTGGTAAACTTGTGCTGAGAAAATAAAAATGCAAACATCGAATATTCAAAATAGGTGATGATGTTGCTTTTGCTTACTTGCAGCGGATAAATGATAAATCGTCAATTGCTATTACATTTTGGCAATCATATTTTATACTGGAACAAGTTCATGAACAGTAGAACTTACAAAACACTGTTATATCAGTAAAATGCGTTATAGAATGACGTCGCCCAATTTTTTGTCGTGGGCCTTACTTTCAAGGGGATAAATTTCTCAGCCTATGTTTCACATTTGCACAGTTAACTAAAAAGACAATTTAGTGTACAAATTTGGGTAGAAACGTTGGTAGGGGTTGGGACAGGACAAAAGTAGAACATTTGATTCTTTCAAAATGTGCGACAAATGATGCAAAAATGGACCGCATAATCCTACAAACCATATATATTACGACACAAATATCGCAAACTTCTTAAGAAGTTCTTCATGGACTCTTGGTAGAATTGATTACACACCTATGGATCGCATCTTGTTGTAGTTCATATCGATGAAACGTTAGCCATATTTTACATAGTTTCTTTACTTTACAAACGATTTTCTGACCGTCCGTTTTTGGAATTTTGAGTCAAAACGTTCAATTCTACTGATTAAGGTAAGCCTTTTTCGCCGTTTGTCTTCTTTTATTGTATTAGAGCTATGTACAAGAGCTAAAATACCAGGTAGCTTAATTCAAATTATAATTAATGAATCTATGCCAATTATATTTCTAACTCATATGCGGTCTTATGGGAGACAAGAATTACCAATCTGAGGCGTCGGGCATGCCTGGTCTCCCGTTGTAGCCGAAGGCCGACAACACCCCTTTCCCCGGAGGACTTAGCTACAACCCCCCCGTACCTCCGACCTGGTGCATGTGTGATCTGTTGCATGTAACGTTGATATTTTCTGCCCGTACAAAGAGTTCATAATCGAACAGTATAACTCGGATTATCATTATAGTGGAATGTCATGGTATCGCTGTATGCACTCTTGGCTGCACCAACTATAATGTTTAAACAGCTTTACTCATTAATAGCTATTTATAGCATAATTTATATACGTGCGTAAAGTATGGTGCGTTTTACATTTAGCACTGCATTATACCAAGTCAAACAGTTCAAGTTCTACGGCATGTACAGGTTAAGTTATTAGGATGGAAGTTACTGTGCTACATTTAATATAATATTGTAAGCCGCTATGCCATTGGAAAATTCAGATACTTCAAACCAGATTTCTGAAACGGCAGAAACTGAAGTTTTTAAACTGTGCCTAAATACACATATACTACCATGATTATTCATTCAATTCGTTAAGAAATACCTGCTTGTGGCATTCAAAACTTGATATGAACTGCGTAGCATAATTTTGATGGTACATGGATTCCTTTTGACTATTTTAGGTTTTTAGACACCATTCATACTGACGTTACCGATTGGCTGAATAAAGCTCTGGATCATGAAAAAGAGGTAAAATTGGCTGATATAATCTATTTCAGCTATCTACAATAAATATGGCTTTTGACGTGGATGTTATTACCTGCACTGATCTTTATATAAGTTTTATGTGATCTGCTCTGATTAACGGAATGCTACGAAAGTTAATGTGATGTTATCGTATAAAGACTAGATAAAATGTCGAATTTTCTCAAGAGAATGTTTATTGGAACTATCTTAGCTGTTGTGCGGTTCTACAGCGTTTTATTCAATTTTGTTTATCATATAAAATAGTAACGGGTCTATCTGCTAATGCTTTTCAATACTTTAACGTAAATCATTGCAGAATTTTGATCTTGGGTTTTCATTTCAAAACTGTACAGTGTCAGAGAAAAAAACCTATATAGCTAGTAAACTGGCTATAGCCGTTACATTATGCGGTGTTTTGCATTATAACTAGGGAGCGACGAACAGGACTTTGTCGTTGTTTACGTACGGCCGAACTGGAAACTTGACAAATCGTACATCTAACATAAACTGTTGCACAACATTAGTCAGTTTTGTCAAATTGTTCAATATATGTTTTTATCGGTTTGGTGCAGGAATGTAAAACAAAAATAGTTAGAGTGTGCGCTGAGACCGGGTTGGCAACACAATCTGCATAACATAATAATAAAAAATAATAAAAATAATAAAAATTACCTTAATACTTCCATACGAACGGCAACGAAGATATCAGGCATCATTGATGAGGTCAATGATTTCATCCCACATCATGTACCTAACGTATGACTATGCACTGTGAACATATGAGCCAACCTGGTTTAGTTTTTTATAGATTATATTCTGTAATAACAAAATGGTTCTCTTTTATACTATACGCCTCCTGCCCGAAAATTGTAAGATTTTGAAGAAACACAGTTAATTTTGGTACCACTAGACTAGGTCCGTCGAGTCGGTTAATCACCGTTGGAACCATATATATGACAAATTTATTTATATTTTTATGTACCATTCGATGAGCTGAATCTAATGGTATCAAAGTCAGATGAATTCCTGGTTTCACAAGATAGAAAGATCAGAATTTTACTTAAATGGCCACAGCTCCTTAACTCATTAATTGTAATTTTGACTCCATTCGACACTGCTCGTCAATACGGTTCGTATGATATATTCAATTATAAGTCTACAGAAATTACATAGGGCTGGGTCTATATCGGAAGACCCCACAGAATTAGCTTAGATTTTGCATTAAAATTGTATTTTTCTAGCCTCATACGACCGTCTACTTCAAGCACGGGACTTCCTCAGGCGAGCCGCCTAACGCTAGATCCATCGTTAAAATTTTAGTTGAATCATTTCGCTATATAACCTAGCTCCAAACGATAATCGGAAAAACGGCCTGATAGCCTGAAGTATGGCAGTGCTTGATCGCTGTTCCTGAAGACATCACCCTTACCCGTACTTCGTAATGTAACACCATACATGCAGTTACAATCAATTCTGTTGCAATTGCAATCATTACGCCTGCAGGTTCTGATGACACAGCATTATCACTTTTGTGCCTAAATATATAAATATCTTTGGTGCACAAAGCTACATCAATTTTATCCCTAGTTTGAATTCAGAAAATGATATAACTACTTATGCGGCGTTCACGTTATAATGTCCCCAACGTTTGGAACCTATGTACCCCACACAGTGTCAGACACACTGTTGACAACAGGGTGTCTTAGACACCCCCGTGTTTTTAATAAATTTTTTCAACGGTAGCTAGTTACGCGTATTACCACTTGCCGACAGTGTCGGGCACACCGTGTCTTCTGGCAGTTTTATTGACAGTGTTCGGAATTATTTGAGCAATGTTAATATGGGCTAGATACAAATATCGAGAATTTAGAAAAACTCCACTGGACAGTTGACTAATAAACCGCATTAGCTACAGACGGTGTCCGTTATAGTTAAGTCGCGCCAAATTGGTAGCTAAGGGTGTGTACGACACTGTCTAGAAACAATGTAGTGGCTAAGGGTGTGTCGTACACCCTCGGCATTTGATTTACAGTATGGGTGTCACCCTGACTGTCTACAGGTAGGGTCGCGACTACAGGGGGTCAAAAGTTCCAAACAGCGGGGACATTATAACGTGAACGCCGCATTACTGCCAACGCAAATCAGCAACACTCATTTTGTGAATATATTGTGAAAACATAAATCAAATCTTGATGCCAACGACAAAAGTACGAATGATGTTTTATGGATTGTATATAGTTTAAAGTTTAAATTTTTAGGACTGGTATAAAGATAGTGAACCTGAATGCGACAGTTGCGGATTCTACTATACAACTCTTCCATCGATTATTTTTGGAATGTTGGATGATCAGGTTAGGTCGACGCGAAATTGATTTGACATCGTGAAAATATAGTTTGAACTATCTTTGCTTGGTTCCATCCCCACGTCACACTGATTTCGAATTGTACAATTAGGTGTTTGAAAACACTTTTACGGTTGCATTGCGTATAGACCTATAGGTGCGCTCAATCGGTAAATTGACTTGTTCTATCTGGTAAAAGAGAAATTACTTCGCGATGTTCTATAGTAACATAAAAAGACATCTTTATTGTAACCGACTCTAATCTGTACGTGCACACAAATTTTCAAAGATAATATCTACACGGGTAATAGTTTTTGGTTTTAAATAAAATTTTCTAACGTACTTTGTGGCCAAAACCATTTCTGGAGTGCGTAAGCCAAGTTTACACAGGTAACCAAAAGACTAAACCCAAGC
>JASANE010029947.1:0-17504 GCA_030248225.1 Trileptium ribeirensis | reverse complement strand
GGTGTTGGTTCGTTACGTATTGCTCGGTTAAGATAATATCCAAGTGACTAAATGTTCATTACCAGTAGTGTATTGATTTATACTATTCGGTGTATCATAATTTTCGTGCATAAGTTTCGCTTTTTATTTTGCTTTACTCGTGCTGCCGTGCTATAAATGTGTTGGGACGTACGATGCGATACCACCGATCTGATATCTTTGTAAATGCTCCAGCTACAGGGTAGACACCATTATTTTTGTTTGGTTTTCCTCCAATAATGGTGGTCGTCGTACTTCGAAGCACACCAGGGCTCATTTGTCGATCTATGGCAGAGCGTAGCATCGCTAAAACTGGGTGATGTAGAAATTGCTGTCTCTTCATCTCTTTCTACACTGTAACATAGTCGCTCTTGTGATTGTCCCAATGTAAGTCGTATACCCCATCGTATATTTAAAGAGTTACTTGTATTTTTGGTAACAATTTTGCGGTATTGCCTCAACACTTTGGCTTCTTGTACCATTGTTGTACCATGCCTGTGTTCGAATACAAGCTAGAAAATCCACATTCGCGGTCAGTGTTGTTCACTACCAAGAAGCATGATATTTCCCATGTTTTTGTTGGTATCAGACCAGTCAACCCTACGCACTACGGCCTGCGGATGGGAGATCACAAGCCATGACGCGTGCGGTGTACTATATATTCTAACATGATAACAGAAAGATTGCGAGAGGAGCTAACGAAACCAATAATCGAAGTCACTCTTAGAACATGCATACACAAACCACGGTAAAATTTACTGCTCAAATTCTATCATTTCCAAATTGAAACCCACGGATCATAAATCATTACCCAGAGCGTCCCGACGTTACACTTTAGGGACGTCGGAACCCCTGTCAGGTATACATTGGTTATAGCAAATTATTGAGGTCGGCAAAATAACCGATTGAAGCAGGGTCCAAATTTATATTAAAATCACGCATTTGTATAAGATCGTTTGGTTAACGATTTTAAGTCAAACAAGTTAGAATGAGTTTGAGATTGGGGACTATCGGTTGGGCATTATGACCTGTGAGCAGGTTTCGGTGCTAGCCTCCCTGGGGACCTCAGTAATCATACCAATTTACTAGACACGTGTTTACCAGTCGGGCGGGGTTTATATCGAACCATGGGGGCGCGACCTCTTCGGCTTCCCGTCTTCTTGTTGTTTAGCTCCCGTATTCCCTAATTAGGCGCAACATGACTTGCAATACACTGGAATGGTCCTATGATTAGTCAAAATTAGCCCTCCTCCCGCAATCTCGAATAGCAAATCTTCCGTCACTTTGGGGATGACTTAACAAAGCCTAAAATAACAAATTGGCCTTGTTCACTTCTAAGAAATATTTTGGTGGTACATAATTTGCGAGACTATACTGCAGCAGCTGGTAGCACGATTTTGACCATTTTCAGATGTTGCCCCCATTGGTGGAAGTGATTTGTGTTGTTTAAGGCAATCCCTTAATAGATCAATTCTGCTGGTCCGAAGGATCTAACTAGCTTTTGCCACTGTTGCCAAATTCCAAATTAAGTCCTGAGGGCACATCCTGATCATTTACGGGGCACGAGACATACCAAACTTGGATTAAATTTTCACAATTTTCGCGAGTTTACTGACAATTACCTCAAAAACCTAAGTTTGAAAACTATCATAAATTCAGGCTTGTGTATGTCGCAATGAGCCTCATCGCGACTCTAATTTTAGTTCTTCTTCTTCGTCCTGGGATCCTTACCCGAAACCCTAATTTTCCGTGTACTCAATTTTATATTTTCCCCCGCCTTTTCCTTTTTCTTCGTTGTTAGCCTCGCATTGCAGTTGCATTGTTATTGCATTGCCACTATTATGTGTGTTGCAACAACGCTCATATTTTTGATATTTAACGAGCGTTGGCGCTACCTAAGCGAGCGCGAGCGTATCAGTTATCGCGTCAATGACTGACTATAAGCAAGGAGAGAGATAAATGTGGATGAAAACATGCAACTCAAACCAAAAGCTCAAATTTGAAACTGCGAATGCTAATTGAAAGCCTAAAGGAGCAAGTTCTCATAAAACCAAAGTATCAAAACTTCAGCGATCAAGTTGCTACAAAAACAATCAGGGTTTTGCTCCCATCAAATCTGAGGCCAAAATATTCCTCAGATCGAGTTTAATTTCAACCGCTGGGGGCGCATTCTCTGCGTTGTATTATGCCCTAATTCCAAGAACTTACAAAGACTAGGTTAAAATTTTGAAATTTTTTGAAAGACCCTATTTAATCTTTTAGGAAATTAATCCCTACAAAAAGTAATCTGAAACTTCATACTAACGTGCTAGTCCACGAGACCGACGTGCACTAAAACCCAGGTAAGTTTAATGTTACTTAGCCCAGATGAATAGTCCAAAAAAGAACGGCAAGTTAGAGTTGTTACTGGTATGCAGTTCAGGAAGTACACGACTAATTTGAAGTGCGGCTCTCAGCTTATACTTGATCTACGATCGATGTCTAAGCAGAGGACAAATTTGTATCTAAGGCGCCTAGAAATTTCGCACTAACTATAATACCACAACACACAGGGTTCATACAAATTCTGGCCTAACTTTCTCCTACAAAATTCGAAGGTAGACCCTTAAACAGTTATAGCCAGAATAATCCCAGAAGTTTGGGCGTCAGGGCTTTCAATAATTTTAGCCTAAATTCCTATGAAATTTAGATGCACCATTGAGCAAGAGTAAGAACAAAAGCAAACCATCTTAGCTCATTCATATCACACCCCGGGTTCGCCAGTCTCCGACAAAAAGCATATTTCCGCCTGTCCGGTATCCTCAATTTGTTTGGACTTTATTCCAAGCGTCCCCTCGGTCATGCTTCAGAGGCGTGTCTTGTAGTCTATTAGCTTAAGCTTACGGTCGCAGGAAGGATCATGAGGGTCGCCAGGTTATTCCCGCAAACCATCAGTCCTTACCTATTTCGTTTAAGTAATCATGGAACATCCTGACCCGAATCGAGAAGTTCACCGCGGCTTTTTGTGCTTGACGCCGCCGAGACAACGACAAATTGCCTAATTTTTAGAGCCAACGGCTTGAAGTTGGAAAAATGGAATTTTCCTAAATTTTCTTATGCCCAAAAAAATTTGTATTTTGTTTTGTTAGTTTGCCAAGAAGCTTCCTATTGGGGTAGGCGGACACTGGGAATGTTTGAAACCTGCTGTATCCTGACGCCTCCTACGAGCACTAGACACTTCTGCTCACTTGCCTACTAAATTATCATGTGGTGTATTACTTAGATACCATTGTAATTTGGTTCCTGCATAACCCAAGTTTTGAGAGGGGTAGGGGAATATGCTACATGTCAATCGATCTACACTTTTCTAGCTAAATGTTTAAGGAAAATTTTCTAGTCGCAACCCGAACTTGCAATGTTCTCTTAAATTGATTTTCGCATATCCTCGTGTAAAATTAGGCGCGGACACCTGATCAATCTTAATATACTATTATGTTTAATACTTGCATACACGAGCATATATATATTAAATGAAGATATAAAGAGCGCAGAATTCAAGCATAACGCAAAAAGCAAAAATCGAAACAAAGCAACAGTACACTCCAATATTCCTTAAACTCGAGTGATCCGAATCCTATAAATTTCCGTTCCCTTGTTCCTTTCCCAAATTTGCTTAACTCAAAGAAAGGACTGTATGTTTTATACCAAGCCTGCTACCTCAGTATGGCCCGTGTGGGCACCCGCCCTCTATCCTTAGCCTCATCACTGTTCGGTCCCAAGCGCTACATGAGCATTGAGCAATCTACTAAGCTGCAAACCTTGAACATACGACCAAAACAACTAATTCCAAAACCAGATATAATTTCGATAAGCCCTTCTCTAATCAAAATTCGCAACCGTAGTCGTTTCAGAAAAATCTTTATGCCTAACTCAGCTCAAGGGTCATGTAAATTATAGATCTACTACATCCAGATAACTTCAATATTTACCTAAGAGCACGGCGAACCACAAGGACTTCGGCTAGCACTACGTTTTTCCAGTCTGATCACAGAAATCGAATTTCGACGCTATTAAGTAAATTCCAGACAACGCTATGTGCAGCAAGTTGGGGAAGGGGTGGGTTTGCCAAAGTTCAAGCGGAAAGTCGATTCGGAAGAGGAATAGGTAACTAGCTATGATCAACTATGAAATTTGATAGTACAAAGGCACAAACCTATCTTTTCGGATGAACCCGCAAAGTAAATAAGCCTCCCGCGCTTACATCGGCTAAGAGCAACACACGACGGCGAGGAAACTCTCCCGACGCCTTCGTTTGATATCTGCTGATCTTCGTCCAGACCACAAACACGGTCGAGTCCAACCCATGCGAAACGAACAAGAACACAAAGCAGAAGTACGCAAAAGAGCCGGCCTCTAAAATCTACCGAACTCCATACGACCGAGGTTGAACTGATTCGACGATCATTGGCGTTGCTCGCAAACTCAAATTTTCGCCTATATGTTAGAACAGTAATTTTGTCGCCGTCCAACCGTCGACCGTTGTCTAACGCCCCTCTTGTTCGATCCTTCTTTCCGACGTCCAATCGGAAAAGTTACAAATTTTTTTTTGATTTCGTCGTTTACGTATATCGGTAGTCACTTTAGGGAGAAGGAAAACGACGAGATAACATCTGCCAATGTGGGTCGGGGATTAAATTTGCTCAAGAAATCTTCCTCGGTTTCCCATCTACTAATAGCTGAACCCATGCGTTCTCAGACTAAAAACGATCTTTTAAAGCGAAATGGGTCAAAATTCTTGTTATTGAACTACGAATTAAATTACTATAAAATGTTAAATTAAAATAAATGTCACTAACGATTCATAAATATGCCGAAGATATTCGCGTTGGAAGTTGAACCCTGACCTACTTAGACTAGCTCGAATTTGCTATAGATCCCAAAGGTAAACGTGCAAATATTTAAACGTTTATCTCTCTGTCTGGTTTTATCAATTTGTTGTTTTGACATGTGTCGATTTGTGCCGCCCTGGTCCGACTATTTGCGCTATTTTTCATACCAGCCACCGTGCAAACATGTCACGTTTGGAAATTTTAATTTATTTTCACTGGTTGTCTCATGAGGTAGAACCATCTGCCAGATGCTCAAGGGTGAAAATGACCACAGGACGGGACCAATCCGAGGTCCAGGACAGTGTATTCCCTAGGGGACCGCCTACCGGCAGGATACCCCCGCCCGAGACCCACGAGAACCACTACCGGGTTCGAGATTAGGCCCCTCTACACCAGTATGTACCCATATATACATTAATATCATTTGTAAAACGTACTAAATTTGGCGATTGTTGGTATTTTATTATGCTTATAGTTGTATAGTTTAGTTATGTTCATATTTTCATCTAGCCCGCATCTATATAAATATATATGTAAATATAAATGCTAACTAATATTAGTAATTTTGCTAGTTTAAACTTTTAATTAAGTAAAGCACCAGTGTCAGCATTGGAGGAAGTGGCACAAAATCGGCACATGTCAAAACAACAAATTGATAAAACCAGACAGAGAGATAAACGTTTAAATATTTGCACGTTTACCTTTGGGATCTATAGCAAATTCGAGCTAGTCTAAGTAGGTCAGGGTTCAACTTCCAACGCGAATATCTTCGGCATATTTATGAATCGTTAGTGACATTTATTTTAATTTAACATTTTATAGTAATTTAATTCGTAGTTCAATAACAAGAATTTTGACCCATTTCGCTTTAAAAGATCGTTTTTAGTCTGAGAACGCATGGATTCAGCTATTAGCAGATGGGAAACCGAGGAAGATTTCTTGAGCAAATTTAATCCCCGACCCACATTGGCAGATGTTATCTCGTCGTTTTCCTTCTCCCTAAAGTGACTACCGATATACGTAAACGACGAAATCAAAAAAAAATTTGTAACTTTTCCGATTGGACGTCGGAAAGAAGGATCGAACAAGAGGGGCGTTAGACAACGGTCGACGGTTGGACGGCGACAAAATTACTGTTCTAACATATAGGCGAAAATTTGAGTTTGCGAGCAACGCCAATGATCGTCGAATCAGTTCAACCTCGGTCGTATGGAGTTCGACGATTTAGAGGCCGGCTCTTTTGCGTACTTCTGCTTTGTGTTCTTGTTCGTTTCGCATGGGTTCGACTCGACCGTGTTTGTGGTCTGGACGAAGATCAGCAGATATCAAACGAAGGCGTCGGGAGAGTTTCCTCGCCGTCGTGTGTTGCTCTTAGCCGATGTAAGCGCGGGAGGCTTATTCTACTTTGCGGGTTCATCCGAAAAGAATAGGTTTGTGCCTTTGTACTATCAAATTTCATAGTTGATCATAGCTAGTTACCTATTCCTTCTTCCGAATCGACTTTCCGCTTGAACTTTGGCGAAACCCACCCCTTCCCCAACTTGCTGCACATAGCGTTGTCTGGAATTTACTTAATAGCGTCGAAATTCGATTTCTGTGATCAGACTGGAAAAACGTAGTGTTAGCCAAAGTCCTTGTGGTTCGCCGTGCTCTTAGGTAAATATTTTGAAGTTATCTGGGATGTAGTAGATCTATAATTTACATGACCCTTGAGCTGAGTTAGGCATAAAGATTTTTCTGAAACGACTACGGTTGAGAATTTTGATTAGAGAAGGGCTTATCGAAATTATCTGGTTTTGGAATTAGTTGTTTTGGTTGTATGTTCAAGGTTTGCAGCTTAGTAGATTGCTCAATGCTCATGTAGCGCTTGGGACCGAACAGTGATGAGGCTAAGGATAGAGGGCGGGTGCCCACACGGGCCATACTGAGGTAGCAGGCTTGGTATAAAACATACAGTCCTTTCTTTGAGTTAAGCAAATTTGGGAAAGGAACAAGGGAACGGAAATTTATAGGATTCGGATCACTCGAGTTTAAGGAATATTGGAGTGTACTGTTGCTTTGTTTCGATTTTTGCTTTTTGCGTTATGCTTGAATTCTGCGCTCTTTATATCTTCATTTAATATATATATGCTCGTGTATGCAAGTATTAAACATAATAGTATATTAAGATTGATCAGGTGTCCGCGCCTAATTTTACACGAGGATATGCGAAAATCAATTTAAGAGAACATTGCAAGTTCGGGTTGCGACTAGAAAATTTTCCTTAAACATTTAGCTAGAAAAGTGTAGATCGATTGACATGTAGCATATTCCCCTACCCCTCTCAAAACTTGGGTTATGCAGGAACCAAATTACAATGGTATCTAAGTAATACACCACATGATAATTTAGTAGGCAAGTGAGCAGAAGTGTCTAGTGCTCGTAGGAGGCGTCAGGATACAGCAGGTTTCAAACATTCCCAGTGTCCGCCTACCCCAATAGGAAGCTTCTTGGCAAACTAACAAAACAAAATACAAATTTTTTTGGGCATAAGAAAATTTAGGAAAATTCCATTTTTCCAACTTCAAGCCGTTGGCTCTAAAAATTAGGCAATTTGTCGTTGTCTCGGCGGCGTCAAGCACAAAAAGCCGCGGTGAACTTCTCGATTCGGGTCAGGATGTTCCATGATTACTCAAACGAAGTAGCTAAAGACTGATGGTTGGCGGGAATAACCCGGCGACCCTCATGATCCTTGCTACGACCGTAAGTTTAAGCTAATAGGGTACAAATTACGTCTCTGAAGCATGACCGAGGGGACGCTTGGAATAAAGTCCAAACAAATTGAGGATACCGGACAGGCGGAAATATGCTTTTTGTCGGAGACTGGCGAACCCGGGGTGTGATATGAATGAGCTAAGATGGTTTGCTTTTGTTCTTACTCTTGTCGACTGTGCATCTAAATTTCATAGGAATTTAGGCTAAAATTATTGAAAGCCCTACGCCCAAACTTCTGGGATTATTCTGGCTATAACTGTTTAAGGGTCTACCTTCGAATTTTGTAGGATAAGTTAGGCCAGAATTTGTACGAACCCTGTGTGTTGTGGTATTATAGTTAGTGCGAAATTTCTAGGCGCCTTAGATACAAATTTGTCCTCTGCTTAGACATCGATCGTAGATCAAGTATAAGCTAGAGCCGCACTTCAAATTAGTCGTGTAATTCCTGAACTGCAAACCACTAACAGCTCTAACTTGCCGTTCTTTTTAGTCTATAAATCTGGGCTAAGTAATATTAAATTTACCTGGGTTTTAGTGCACGTCGGTTCGTGGACTAGCACGTTAGTATGAAGTTTCAGATTACTTTTTGTAGGGATTAATTTCCTAAAGATTAAATAGGGTCTTTCAAAAAATTTCAAAATTTTAACCTAGTCTTTGGACGCTTGAATTAGGGCATAATACAACGCAGAGAATGCGCCCCCAGCGGTTGAAATTAAACTCGATCTGAGGAATATTTTGGCCTCAGATTTGATGGGAGCAAAACCCTGATTGTTTTTGTAGCAACTTGATCGCTGAGTTTTGATACTTTGGTTTTATGAGAACGGCCCCTTTAGGCTTTCAATTAGCATTCGCAGTTTCAAATTTGAGCTTTTGGTTTGAGTTGCATGTTTTCATCCACATTTATCTCTCTCCTTGCTTATAGTCAGTCATTGACGCGATAACTGATACGCTCGCGCTCGCTTAGGTAGCGCCAACGCTCGTTAAATATCAAAAATACGAGCGTTGTTGCAACACACATAATAGTGGCAATGCAATAACAATGCAACTGCAATGCGAGGCGACAACGAAGAAAAGGAAAAGGCGGGGGAAATATAAAATTGAGTACACGGAAAATTAGGGTTTCGGGTAAGGATCCCAGGACGAAGAAGAAGAACTAAAATTAGAGTCGCGATGAGGCTCATTGCGATACACAAGCCTAATTTATGATAGTTTCCAAACTTAGGTTTTTGAGGTAATTGTCAGAAACTCGCGAAAATTGTGAAAATTTAATCCAAGTTTGGGCACGTCTCGTGCCCCGTAATTGATTGCAGGATGTGCCCTCAGGACTTAATTTGGAATTTGGCAACAGTGGCAAAAGCTAGTTAGATCCTTCGGACCAGCAGAATTGATCTATTAAGGGATTGCCTTAAACAACACAAATCACTTCCACCAATGGGGGCAACACTTGAAAATGGTCAAAATCGTGCTACCAGCTGCTGCAGTATAGTCTGGCAAATTATGTACCACCAAAATATTTCTTAGTAGTGAACAAGGCCAATTTGTTATTTTAGGCTTTGTTAAAGTCATCCCCAAAGTGACGGAAGATTTGCTATTCGAGATTGCGGGAGGAGGGCTAATTTTGACTAATCATAGGACCATTCCAGTGTATTGCAAGTCATGTTACGGCGACTAATTAGGGAATACGGGAGCTAAACAACAAGAAGACGGGAAGCCGAATAGGTTGCGCCCCCATGGTTCGATATAAACCCCGCCCGACTGGTAAACACGTGTCTAGTAAATTGGTATGATTACTGAGGTCCCCCAGGGAGGCTGGCACCGACACCTGCTCACAGGTCATAATGCCCAACCGATAGTCCCTATCTTGATCTCATTCTAACTTGTTTGACTTAATATTGTTAGCGAATGAATTTATACAAATGCGTGATTTTAATATAAATTTGGACCCTGCTTCAATCGGTTATTTTGCCGACCTCAATAATTTGCTATAACCAATGTATACCTGACAGGGTTCCGACGTCCCTGAAAGTGTAACGTCGGACGCTCTGGTCAACGATTTATGATCCGTGGGTTTCAATTTGGAAATGATAGAATTTGAATAGTAAATTTTATCGTGGTTTGTGTATGCATGTTCTAAGAGCGACTTCGATTATTGGTTTCGTTAGCTCCTCTCGCAATCTTTCTGTTATCATGTTAGAATATATAGTACACCGCACGCGTCATGGCTTGTGATCTCCCATCCGCAGGCCGTAGTGCGTAGGGTTGACTGGTCAGAACGAACAAAAACATGGGATATATCACGCTCTTGTAGTGAACAACACTGACCGCGAATGTGGATTTTCTAGCTTGTATTCGAACACAGGCATGGTACAACAATGGTACAAGAAGCCAAGCTGTTTAGGCAATACCGCAAATTGTTACCAAAAATACAATAACTCCGAAATATGGGATGGGGTATACGACTTACATTGGGACAATCACAAGAGCGACTATGTTACAGTGTAGTAAGATACTAAGAGACAGCAATTTCTACATCACCCAGTTTTAGCGATGCTACGCTCTGCCATAGATCGACAAATGAGCCCTGGTGTGCTTCGAAGTACGACGACTACTATTATTCGAGGAAAACCAAACAAAAATAATGGTGTGACCCCGTAATTGGAGCATTTACAAAGATATCAGTGCGGGGGATGACAAGGAACGTCCCAACACATTTATAGCACGGCAGCACGAGTAAAGCAAAATAAAAAGCGAAACTTATGCATGAAATTATGATACACCGAATAGTATAAATCAATACATGATTATGAACATCTAGTCACTTGGATACGCATCTCTACCTGTATGAACCTTAAATAGTATCCCCAGCAATAAAGGATAACTCCGATTTCATTCCCGTATGGAGAATCCTACTTAATGCGATTTACTGTTCGCACGGCTGACCGATCATGTATGACAGATAACCAGTATTGAATGTTAGCATGAGGAAAGAACAACTTAATACTTGTGATAGGGGTGGGTTAATCCCGGTGTTAAAGTACACCCTACATGAACGAATCCCTTCCTTGATGTGTAAAACCAATATCCCTCTGAGTCTGCATTTGTGCAATCAACAACATCGCATAATGGCAGGAGCAATGCTCTGGCAGAAGCGAGAACAGTAAACCCACTACTAGTTTAGAAAAATTGTAAATTTTCCAAGTTTATTTGTTCGAACGGGTAAACTCATCCGCGCGGCGCGGCTCCTGTCTCGTAACCGGTACGCTCCTATACCCTAATGATTGTATATGGCACTGTGTGCCCGACTCTGAGCATGGCTAAGAATCGCCAACATTCCCATTGAGTAGGTCTGCGCCGCAAGCGTCGCTTTCACTTGCAGTGTCCCATCGCACAGGCGACACCATCGAGCGAACCACTCCACGGCGACGAGGAGCTGCTGCTCTCGTCGTATCGAGTTCCTAGTGTTACTGTTCAGCATGTAGTATATTTATGTTTAGCTTAATTTTGCTTGTATCAACTTGTAGATATTACTTCATTACCATATTTTAGCTATTTAATTTACCGTTAGCTGAAAAGAAATTGATCCAACAAATTATTGCCTTAAAACGAACATGTAAGAGCACAAAAAGGTACCATTAAAATTCGGCATTACTTATAAAATAATCATGCTAGCTTTTTGTTTTCCTGTACCTATTAACTACAAACGAGAAGTTTACAAGCTTTCGTAGCATTAAAGAATATCTATCTATTTGCAGTCGACACAGATCAGTACAAAACAGATGTATATATAAGTGTAACCTAGCAACGAGTAACATAATTGTGAAACTATTAAGATGATATAGCTTATCATGAATGTTTCACAGCTTCAATGCAGCTTCAATGTGAATGGTGTTTTGCTGCCCTGTTAAGCTTTACATAACTTGTTTGACAATTAAGGTTAACAGTGAGAATTGCAGTTAATGTTAAAACATTCTAAGGCAAGCAAAAGACACTCACATACACAAAATATATTAATATAGATGTATATATATTTTTATAGAAATATAGGCATATTATCATATATCATGTCATACTAGTATCTCGCAGGTGAGGGTGAAACGGAGCCGCCGTGGTTTCATCTGCAGTTGTCATTGTGCATCATCACCTATACAGGCCTATGTTTGAACTACATACAGTTCTAAAATATTTTAGAACCCCCGAAGCCATTTAATGGTAGTCTGATACGGGTTAAGGATGACCAACTGCTATGTGGTGTCGCAATATCTATAAAAGCAATTAGCTTATCTGAGGCGCGAGAAGAAATGACAATAGACAAAATGCTTTTGGTATTATATGACGATAAACCATTTCAAATTTCCTGGCAATATAATAGCGTTGAATTCAAGGTGACCATGCCATCGTATTTAACGTACGAGTAACACACACATATATAATGCACATTGAGCCAAACAGATAAAGACGAACCATATTACGGATATAGCGTTCTTCGGCCATAAAGCTAATGAAGGCCTTTAAAAATACTTGAAATATTCATGCTGGGCTCTACATAATCAAACCACCCTATACAGCGTACCGAAAACCTATATATATATATACAGTTTCAATGCGATTCATGCAATACGAAACAAAAGAAATGAAAACAGACTGCATTTTGGAAATCAGGATTGTCGACAGTAAAACACTTGGAAGCCTGAAAATGTGTAATATTGTCAAGCTGGACTCTAGATGCAAATCCATTGTAATCAGCGTGCTTGATAACGTAATAGACACTAGTTGTAAGGTAAAAACACGCAGTCACATGCCGAAATTTAAAAATATATACATTTCTGGCAATAGGTCCACGAACCGTTCCAGCAGCTTAGGGAGTGGTCCCAGAAACTACGTTAATCACAGTTGTACATTTCGATGAACTTTCTTCATTTTTCGATGCAAAGCCTGCTGTGCGAAAGATAGCTACTTACTGTTATGGCCAGGTTTGGCAATGAAACCATCAAAATAAGTTTTTTGCTGTTTTGACCCGGAAGATGATGACTCTGCTGTTAGCGTTCTACTGATGGCCTTATTATCATCGGTTTTGCTGTCATAAAAAATAAGTTTGCCGAAATCTATCCACCCGAAGAAGAATTATGAAAACTCACACTCGTTTGGCAGACGCAGCATCCTGCAGAATCGTTTTCAGCATAAGCGCGTTATAAGATTCCTCGCTATTCTTGTCCACAAACCATCATAAAACAGAATGGCTGGAGAACAGCAAGCGATCCTCAGACGCTCGACTGAATACGTATCCGAACTGAAGTTAGGGTCTAACTTTCAAAATCGAGTCGACGGTTGCATACCCTCGAAAAGATGCATTCACCAATTAGTCAATTCAACCACGTTCGATGCAACAAATTTATCACCGTAATACTTTCTAGAATTAAAACATTTTAGAATCCAACTCGCAAGGCTAACAGGTGCTGTACGCAATGGAACCACATGTAAATTAACTCCGCTCGGTTAGCAAGATCCTATAAATATCACATGCCAGTACCTTGAATTAATCATAAACTTCAAAAGTACACTGAGTTGTACAAATTTTCTGAAATATCAAATATATATACATTTCATGGACAAGCCTTCATGCTGATATAGGCTTCACCTATTGTCAAACTGTGCATTAGCGTGTCGAGATCTCAATGTGTTCCTAATAAAGTATTTTGCCAATCCCACCGCTGGTGTTGTGCTTACCATTCGAAAATGTTATCCAGCAAACGTGTCGGTTTGGTCCGACAACAGTTGATGTGAAACACAAAAGTAACACCACAAGTGAAACCCTTACTATTCAAATTGTCATATTTTCCACTGAAAAGCAGAACAAGCATACACTTATTGAAAAATTACAAATTACGCCGAAATATATGACATGCTTTTGTCCTGATTTAGTCTTTACACGGCTTTGAAACTTGCTCATTTTCTTCAGCGCCTGTTTTGACCGTGGTAGGTGATGAAGGGGAGCCTTGTGAAAAATTATGGTTTACTAAACTTTATATATGCTGCGGTGAAACAATTTTCTTATGCGGCGTCTACTGTTATAAAGGACCCCCATGAGGAAGTTTTGTCCCCAATGGTCTAGACAGCACCATCCAGTAGTATACCGTATATACCACTGGTTGGTGCCATCTAGTGGACTGGATGGACACTATATAACGAAACTGATGGTGTATGAGGCACCATTAACTTAACTATAGCGGCTAAATCTACCTATTGTTTATTACTGACGGTGTCAAGGATACCATCCACAAACACATTATATGAGGTGTGTAAATAACAGCAAGTAAATTTTATAGTGTAGTCTATACCATACTATTATCGACACTGCACTATCTATCTACACTATCCTAAAATACCATAAAAACACCATTGTGTCCAAGACACCATATAATGGATGGTGGCAGAGACAATCAGGGGAGACAAAACTTCCACATGGTGGTCTTTAAAATGTAAATGTTCCATTAAGAAGAGAAAAGGTTTCCGATAAGCTAAAACTCAATTCAGCTGTACTTTCATGCAGACCTTACTTCTATATAGACATAGAAGAATATATGTGAATATTTACACAATATATATAATATATAGATATATGAATACATATATGTATATATTCGTATGCGATTTCCAGAACCACAGAAAAGCACACGACGCTACAAAACGTCTCACTACAACTTGTTTTGCAAACGCCATTTTATTAATGAATACCACAATATATGCATTTATATGCAACCATGAAATCAAAAGACATTTTTCGTACGTATCAAACAGAATTTCCTATGCAGGTTTCAATGAAATATCCAAACGCTCTGCGCCCAACATTGCTTGTAGATGATGGTTGGATTGGACATTTTATTCAGCTTAAATGGGTAGTACGTAATGTCTCTTTACGATGACGTACAATATACAGTTGTATAATAAATGGTGATGTGAGTCGGCATATACATAGGCAATATGGGTCTCGGTTCGACTGTAAAGGCTTGAAGCTGGTTGGTTATTCGAAATATATATACAACAGTGTTTTTTTACATTAGATTGACCAATATGTTACGAATAGGAGATAAATGCGGATCTGAAGGACATGTTTTTTTATTAAATAACGGCAATGAAATAGATTGCATGTATCAATAATATACCGCAGAATTCTATGATTGAATTTTGCTTGAATGTACGACTTCGTGTAGGGTCTATGGTATGTACTTGTACAACAGTCCTGAGATTTTTGGAACAATTAAATAGACCAAATAACCACTCAAAACTAGCGACTTCGAATAGGGATATGGCCGACAAGCGGTGGAGCGTGATTAGGGTAGTCAAATTTAAGTGCATGTTGTTTTGCCGTAAATCATCATAATGTTTTTCGATCATGATACCCCCACTCCTTGAATGGACGTGGAGATCTCATGTATTTGAGAACACAAGGAACATTCAAATTGATGAGATCCAGTGATTAAACTTGTCCTGTGTGAGGTACCAGGCTAGGGCAATCGTTAGCAACGGGCCAATTGTGTGGGTTGTCTTTAGTTGTTATATAAATCTATAACGTTAAATACATCTAAACCACCATCATTATAAATCACGTGAATATATCTAACCCCCATAATGTCCGTTTGCTATATCCGTGCCAGGATTGATCCGGAGGGGAGGTACCAGCCATAATTTTCACACCAATCCGGTTCGAATATATTGCCGTAATTTCCGCCTTGTGAGACCGATCCTGGTGCGCATCCGTATTTATTTTATCATCATTCCTAGTATCATTTCATTCTATATGTAGTCAGATGGCACATTAATTAGCAGTTCGAGGATAAAATATGTTGTGCGGTCAGGAAAATATTAGGCAAACTAGTATAAAAGAACATACAATTTTAATCCTAAACTTTTGGGCTTCAACTACAACCCATAGAATTACGCATCAAAAGCCATTAACTATTAAGAGCACATTAAAGGCCTATTATCAGTAAATACTCGAGGTTGTAAATCATACATTCGGAGCCGCCGAAATCCAACAGATCAGTACATAGGAGCTTTATACTTGTTCATTTAAATCGTTTGAATTTGCGGCGTTTACGTTATAAAAGTCACCCGATGTGAAAGTTTTGTCCCCCAATAGTCTATACCATACCATACAGTTTTACACAATACATGTCTACACTATATAATAAAACAGATGATGTACGAGACACCATGAACTTAACAATAGTGTGAAAATCTGCCTATTGTTTTTACAGATGCTTTCAAGGACACCATACATGAACACATTACATAAGGTGCATAAATAAACAGCATATGGCGTAGCTAACACCATATATTTAAAAGAAATTCTATGATGTAGTCCACACAATACCATTATCGACAGTACAATACCAATGTATACTATTTTAAAATGAAACCGCAACCACGATAGCGTCCAAGACACCATATAATGGGGTTGGTGGCAGAAACACCCAGGGGGACAAAACTTCCAAATGTTGCGTCCTTTATAACTTAAACGCCACAATATATGTTTGAATATGTTGTGTTATCGACGTAATGTTATTTAGAGACAGGCAACTGTGGCTCAATAAAGTGTTCGAAGTTTGCTCTTGTTAAAAAAACTAGCGATCACTAGTTAACGAATACATCACTTGAGGAAGAGAGAAAGGAACCGAAGCATCGCATTATTCAAATAGCACACACGAACCCTGATGACAAGGTTCAGAGGAACAAATTTGGCGTGACGGCAGTGGTTGCATCAGCCCGGCCTGAAACAAACATGGACGTCCGCAGTCGAACTCTTTTATTAGGCTTGGTGGGTGTAGTCTAAATCCAGCTGTATGCGACTAATACTTCTCATCCTATTAATGTTGTGGACGTTTCCGGCACACCCACACAGTTTACGATGGGTTTATTCATAATCGAGCATGCATATAAGCAATGCCATTACGCTGTCTTTTAAAATCCTACGTGTATCTGTAATCAAAAGAAAACCGCACAGTTAGAGAGTTAATTTATCAAAGACAACTAAATAAATAGTAGTCTTTACAATTTGGAGGCCCTTACACTGAAAAGCGCAGCATCCTCGCCTAGCGCGTAAATTATCTTTAGGACAGGTGCTCATGGCTGCGGCAAGTACGCGTCCCTGAGTTGAGTATCATCGCTACCAGTGTTAATTCACGCGCCAAACACAGCGAGGCAAGCTGGATAGTAAGAGTATGAACCACACCGGTGTACGCCAGATACGCATATACATACAGTAACAAAGTGGAAATATCAGCTCCACCAGTGTTGAAACTCCTTAACAAAATATGCAACGGCCACCCAAAACTAGAGTATCCATATCACTAGCGTTAGAACATACTAACAAAGATACATGTCACCGCTAAATATTCTTGAAAATGTTGGCGGTCAAAACAGAGCCACACCTTGGCGGATTAGGTTTGGGGGCAATACGAACTACATCGGAGAACCGAGTTCACTCATCCCTTCAGGTTTAGAGCAAAGCCAAGGGAATGAGCGAAATACGAGTCAGCCTTACTACCTGTGAGCAGGCTTAATTGTTGCCCCCCTCGGGAGACCTTTACAACACTAAAACGAGAGACAACAAAGGTGTAAAGCCCAACACTCCGGTTAAGCTGCCGACGACCTTCTAAGCTAACCGGTTTCTTTGATACGCCACCTGGGAGTCGACGATGCCGGGGTCATATGGGCACCATAGCGGGAATGGTGCAGCTGGGATCACTTAGGACTAGAAATAGACCTAGTACACTTGCAACTTGTTTTAGCCGCCTCCAATCATTAGCAGTTACAATATACTTTTATACTCTGCTAGGTTATATCCAAACGCGATTTAGAACTGAA
>JASANE010029944.1:0-10906 GCA_030248225.1 Trileptium ribeirensis | reverse complement strand
TGTATGTTCATCTTTGCTACGAACTACAGTTACAGTGTATACCAAGAAGCCAATCTAGTAGCTATGTAAAGCCAGCTCTTTCATCCATGAAAATTATTATACTGTAACTGTAAGGATGTTTTCAGAAGATCATGACCCATTATGTATCACCAATTTCTATTTTTTCGTGTTTTTTCATTGTCGTCATATCTATTAGCGTTTTGGAACCGATTATGGCCCATATGAGACTTTAACAGCGTAGCATTACTATTAGCTAATATTATGGAGTTTCAGGCTTTAACCCCAAAATTTCACCCTCAATAATAGCGGCTAGCAGATTTTGGACTTCTTAAGGAGCCGTGGCAGACCATGACGAAACGCGGCCCTGTCGCACACATCTATAAGCGTCAATGATAATTAAGAGGAAATATGACGTGGTACTGATTTTTGAAACAGATGTGTCCAGATACTACTTCTTTTAACACCTCTAAGGACACTGAAGTTGATGGATGTGTTATGATTCAGTAAAATTAGCACCGTATATGCATGTGTTGCTCGCTTGACGTGCAACGTGCCTGGTGACATTACTATAAAAGTGACCGCTTTACATAAAAAATATTACAGGATGTGCATTCCCGGTAATATGGCGTTCAGAAGGCCTAGATATAACATGTGGAATATTCTGTAGCTGTGTTTATAACAGAAATTGCCTTCAGTGGGCATGCTGTTTTATTAAAACCTTATTTGTAAAACCAACAAACTGTTTTAGTAGCGATAAGCATAACTGCATGTATAGCTTGAGCAGAGAACACTGAGTAATCCAGGAATTGAAATCATTACGCATTAGGGACCAAATTTTTATGAATTGAATAACAGAAATTTTATAATGCTGAAGGTTTATTTTATCCGACTTAGATCTGAATTTTCAAATTTTCAACTAACCTAAAGGAAAACAGAAAAATGGATTTAATATATTTACCGTAACGAGGATTAGCGATTAATATCAGGAATTACAAAATTGGATGGTTGGTGATATGACCTTAGGTTATATGCCCACCGTTTGGCGATTCGCATGTTTCTTTACCGAGGCCCGCGACGTTACAAAAACGAAGAGTCTGGTGCTGCGGATTCGGCGAATATATGTGTGTCCTGATTACCATTACGTTTGTGTTGATTTAATAATGGTATGGTACCAGAAACTATATATGATGAATAAAAATGGCATTTCTTTGCACTCTAATTCCTTCTCATTTATCATATAGCTTGTTGCAAAATATTAGCAGGTAACTCAATATTGTAGGATTTTGATACATAACTAAGGGGCAAACAAAAACTCTATTTATCTCATTTGGAGTAATATTTTCTGTTGTTGTATCTTCGCATATCCGTTACTGTTACATTTTCAACAATAAATGTTACACATGCTATTCCATATGCAGCTTTTTTTAAACTAATAAACAGCATAGAAATTGACCGATGGGGTCTCGGGGTCACTCACTAGTACGATATGCGATAAGTGTATAAAATAAACGTCGCTTGAAAATGTTTGTGTTGAGCAAACATTCGGGGCACTGTTCTGCATAAACTTTCTGACATAACGTTTCTATGTCAAAATTTTTATGTTAGATACAAAATAATGAAGTGTAACACATCAAGCCTTGGGTATATTGCTACTTTCTTGACTGACACTTTAATATTAAGCTTGCTTACTAATTGAATTTTTTCGACACACCAAAGACCATTCTAAAACAAACTTTGATAATTTATCAAAATAACGATGAAGGTGGCATCGCTACTTACCAAACTGGCAGCAATCTTGAAGCAACTGAGGCCTCAAAACAACTGCTCAGTCTCTTAAACTGATTGAAAAGCTTCCCCTGATGCCAAATTTGAGTCGATTTGCTGAGCGAGAATATAATGACGAAGTGTTTACAGGTCGCAGCCTACAGAATAATACAAAAAAAATTTGATTTATAGGCTACCGAAATCGCATAAGTTGCCAATTTGTTCACTAACGCCTGAGGCCTTTTAAAAATTTTATGGGATAAAAAGTTTGGGGTTTTTTAAATTATCGGGCTTCGCACAAAACGTATGCACAGTATATAAATTAAGACAATAGGTTTATGAAAATGACTGAAGTGTTAACCTAAATAAATTTCTCTAAATACAATTTAATTGCAACAGAACAAATATGCTTTTTAACTTTGCTGTAAACGCTTTTATGGAAAGTATTATATATAAAAGTTAGCAATATTTCAATCGAACAAGCAAAAAAGTTCGAAAACTCCTAAACCTTTGGGAATTTAATGAATATCTCGCTTATATGTCATATTAATTTTAATTAGGAAAATTAATAGTGTATATATTATTTATATTTTTTTAAATATAAAATTATTTTAAACAATTAAACAATTATTTTAAATATAAAATTATTTTATACATAAAATAATTTTAAACTGTGCTACGCCATTTTGTTTGAAATCTTAGGCTTTTAATCGTACTACAGCAGTACGCTACATCTGTGCTTAAAAGCGAGTATAAAATGACGTTTTCTACAATGTGTCGTTAGACCGGTCACTTGCATGAAAAGCCGCTTGCATGTTTGTGGAGAAACTTGGTCTCACAATGACTTGTTGAAATTTAAAGCAATTTCAAAAATTTGTCTTAAATCCGGTAAAAAATGTTTTAAGTATTATTATACTTTCTCTATTGGCAACGTTTTTAAGATTTTTGAATTTGACATACTACATACTGCTTTTTGCGTTCCTTCGGATTTCCAGTGGTATATTTTCTTAACTTCTCAGGAGTATCGTCTTTTTGACAAACGCCCTGCGCCTACATGCGTGCAGCTTAACTAAGCGTTAGTAAATGTCTAAATATTTATTGCGAATTCCTAAAATTTTCGCTAAGCTTTTGTTACTTTCGATTTAAACCTTTCGAAATGTGTCAAGATATATGCAAACAGATTATGGTAGTAGCCGAGGTTTATAGTCAAATTTTAGGCAACTATAATATATAGTCAGTATTTAATTCGCCATGTATTAGATAAACGCAGCCTTGCAATGAGAAGAATTGTTTCTCGGAACTGTTGTTATGAAGGAGCCCTTACATGGAAACAGCTAGAACAGGAACAAGGCCAACATAAAACATTATTAAAGTTTGAGACTTTTTTAATTGGGATGCCGAATGCAAATGACTCTGTTTAAAATCAAAATTAAAAATAGTAGAAAAAAATTCATCTCAATTAAAATATGCAAAAATAGAAAGCACCACTGCACATCCAATAAGAGTAAATTGAATTGGAACGAATGTGATTGTTTCAAAATGACATATATACGTTAACGTAAACTTCGAAACTTAAGCAAGTTTGGGCAAGACATTACATATCAGCTTAAACAGATTAGTTTGACATCGTATTACATCCACTTGAGGGACGACCAAAAGTTTCCATATTAATTTTTAGGCTAGTACATAGACCCTGTAAATTTGTGTGTCTCCGAAAATTTCATGAACGCAGTAATTTTCTGGGTGCTGTTGGTATAACACAGTGATTAGAAAACATTTGAAGATTTGAGGGTCCTAATAATTTGCACTCACCCAGTATTTTCATAAGTGCCATCAAGGTCCATTAACTTTAATCTTTCAAGTGTCAAGCTTATCTAATCCTTCAGATATAAACTGGACCATCCATTATTTAACTTTATATTTGACTGTATATCTTAAATTCTATTTACCATATTTTGTCCGTAAACTACAACAGGGGCCAACGTTCAAAGTATAATATTAAAAAAATCAAACAGATTTCATTCAAATCCAATCGGGATCGACCACAATAAAACAACTTCCACTTGGTCGAGTCGATCTGATCGGGTTTTGGGCCCATGCGAACTTTAGGGGCCGAACGTTATAACGTTAGAAAAAAGAACAGCTTAGAGCGGGGTGTTCGGGGGCGGCAGCCCCCCGACTTAGCCTTAGCCTTAGTACATGGCTCATATAGGGACCTTAGCTTAGGTAAAGACTAAGGCGTAAGCTTAATATATCGAGAACGGCATGGCATGCATTATCCTTCTGCCCCTAAAGTTCACATGGGCCGGGTTTTGTATTTCATATTGTATTCGCACTACACTTTCACGATAACTATAGAGACATCTTGCTACACAACTTACCGCATTAGCAACGTTCATTTGATTGGATTTCACCATTTAGATTATTGAACCTTTCAAAAGCATTGAGGCTAAACGCTAAATTTGTTTCCGTTCACCTCACGCCTATTGTGAAGTGTTTGTATATATTGCTGCTTTATGGTAAACCTAATATTTGTTTCTAGTTTAAGGTCTACTTTAGGGTAAGACGTCATTACAACACTACCCGGAAGCAAAAACAATGTGTTTGCAAATGTTAGCCTTAATCTTTGTATAAAATATATATGTGTTTTCTTGTTTTCTTAATTTTTTATACTATTCTAATTCTGATTATATATTGGCTTTTGTATGTTGGGTTTGGCTGCAATATGCAATATGCGCACATTGTGTGTAACATTTAGGTTGTTGTTTGAAACACCGTTTTCTATTATAAAAAATTAATTTAAAAATTAAGAAACCCCTAAAAAGATATCATTTAACCAGTTTCAACAAATTTGTTCTTCTTATTTAATGAAATACATTTTTCTGTAAACACTTTAATGCGGGTGTATGTCCTTAATGTTCCTCCAGCAGCAAGTCCAAACATCGAATCGGTCCCAGATGTTATTGTGTGTTTAGCCTTCGATTTTGGCTTGATTTCTGTCATGCCGTATGTTGAGGGTTTGTTGGCAATAAAAAGGCATCTTTATGGGCGATCCAAAACCAACATTTTATGGGAATCCGTGTTTGAAACAAAATTTCTTCCGTTTCGTGATCGTAACACTAGACACGAACCAACAGCTTGTGGTTGTTGTTTGATGCTAAAATGTCAAGAACCAAGACTTCAGAGCGATAATTTAATTCTAATTGAGTCATTAAAACCAAATTAATGACTTCACGATGTTAACATGACCGGCAACGTTGTTGAAAACACGCGGACTTGTGATGAAGTGATCCTATTTTGACCGACCAGTTGACAAGCGCAACACATGGTACGATGGTTCGTTGATAGAATCATGGTTTTATTGCTGGGTACCCTCAGCTTGAAATAGATGCCTCAAAATCAATAAAGGGAGCGAGCCATAGCTGTAAATGTCGGGAAAATATTAAATTAACGGTTGTAATATAACGTAAACGGTGATCACTGTGGCGGAAAATGATAAATATAGCACTTCAAAGATAGGTATGTCTTCCACACAAAATTTTAAACTAAAGTATGATTTTGCAGAAATTAGAAATCAATCTTTTAAAATCTACAATGATATCCAATAGAATTTAAAAGATTTTGGTTAAATTTGTTGTAATATTTTTCGTCAGATATAATAATTCCATTGGCGCAAATCCAAAAAAAGTGGGGGGACAGTTGCTGGCAAAAACATATAATCTATAATCACGTGCGTTTATTACAGGGCACTAAAAATTTTGTCAGTCAAAAAAGTGCGGAGGGATTGCTTAAGTGTCAAAAAGTGGAGGGGATTCGTCCCCTCCGTCCTCCCTATAATTGTGCCTATGAATAATTCCCAAAGTTTTGTAAGAATTATGCATTAACTAGTTTTTGCTTTGCATATAATATGTCAGTTTCGTAGTAACGCCTGAAATTCGGAAAAAATCAGACAACGTTGTTGCTATTTGTTGCTAGTTCGTTGGTTTAACGGTCGTATCATGGTATATATATATACATATATATATATATATATATATATATATATATATATATATATATATATATATATATATATATATAAATATATATATATATATATATATATGAGTTTTACTGCACCTGTTGGAAGGCTGCGTGCATAAAACTGCCATTCTCAAGTCCAATCGACTTTTTGTAGCTTAATTATTAGTAATTGGGTAGTGAATGAATCATTTAGTGCAAATATTTATCGTTGCGCAAAGATTTACGGGTTTCATTCAAAAACCGCAGTCCAGTGGCATCAACCCTATGCGTATTCAATGTTACACGTAAATTATTGGCAACTATATATGTATATATAGCGAACATATATGTAAATTTTGTGCTTCCACCTGGTAAACGAACAAAGCAAGCCTATGCTATCTCAGATACTCAAACTTCATTAGATAATGTGCCACCAAAATTGATGCCATCTAGTTCTGAACTCCACCAAAAGGTAGTGTATACGTAGTCTTTATAAACTGTTCATAGATACAAAAGACACGTAGCAGTGTTTATGCAACTTCATGAATGTTGTATATCAGAGATGAGAACTAGCCCAAATTTTTCAAAATCACCATGGCATAATTCTTCCAATATTGAGAGTTAGTCGTCCTATCTCGGCACTGTCCAGGATGTGGTTTATCCTAGCTCGTTTTGATTGTGATGGGGCGTCAGCTCGCCTGGCACTAAGCGCCGACCTAAATTCTTACTTTTGATACAGATGTAACATGCTCATAGAAGGAATAAAACGGCGATTATCCCCTGAGGCTAGGACCCTTTTCGGAGCGTCACCGATCCCTCCTTGGAGATATCCAGAACTTCTTGACGCTCGCCACTCCCTACCATCCGCCAGTCCACCCCCCCCCACGTCGCCGAAGGCGCTGGCGAAAAGGAGCAATAATTAGGCGAATTTGAAAAAATTAGGGAAAATAGGCAAACGGTAGTGCAAAGTTGGTTAAATGAGTGCCAAAAAGTATGAAAATTTCAATTCCAAAAAATTCAAAAATTTATTCTCCCAATGACGACCTCCCCCGACACTGGTCCCCACTTCCGACAGCCTGATCTTTCCATGGCGACGACTTTATCACTGTGTCGCACCCGCTATGCCACTGGGCATCGGATCTCGCCCTTGTATGATGTACTTCTTTTTTTACAGCCACATTAAATTACGACATTTCGTATTATAATAAACTTATTGTGGACCAAACCCAAAGACCGTATTTATAATCTGACCGTATTTTTATTTCCATAGACACACGATTTAAGATTCATAAACTATCGCTGAGGGATCGACCAAAAACTAAAATAACAACATCCATTTTAACAAAAAATTTATTATATAATGCCTCGTATAAGTTTTACCTATTATATAAAATATTCCATTATAAAAAAGTTTTAAATTTATAGATATGCAATATATCGTCTGGATATATAAATACTAAATATAATATGTAATATATGCCGACATAATAAATTATAATAAATTTAAAATTTTATTACATTCGGTTTAATAAATAGATTTAATTCACTATTTTTTATATAAACCAAAACATGGGTTGTAGTTGCATTATTAGACAAAAGTGGAAATCATAAAACGATAGATGGAATGTTCTTTGTCAAATTGTTTGTGATTGAAAAACCTGGGCTTATAAAATGGAGACAGTTCGGAGAGGATCTGGACATCCAGTAACCATGGGCCATGTTACAAGAATTACTGCCGTTGGGTTTACCTCTTATGTAATTACAACCTTTTTTCGCATAAATAATGACGCCTGTCCACGTACTCAATTCTAGTGAATGAGTTCGTGTGATAGGCTTCAAAACTATGGCATGAGGGGTCTCCATATTTAGACATTTTATAACACATATGTGGTTTTCTTTTCTCGTAATTTTGCTCACAGAAGCGCCGTTACTGTATTGTCTAAGTGTTTGCATTTATCTCTATTCATATTGATTTTATTTTCGGAAAGAAAAACCTGCAAAAATTACGCGTTTTAACTACAAACCCGTCTTAAGAGAGCCAACACGTAAGGCGAGCAGCTCTGTGGCATTTATTTCAGGAATTATCAGTGCATGTTTTCTGAAAACAAATGTAAGCACTCCTTCGGTGAAAGCTAGAAAAAATAAACAATGTAAGCACCCCATGGGTGCAGGGGGGCGCCGGTCCGCGATTGCAAAGGGTGCTAACGCTAGCAGTGATTCCAATCGGTGGTATTAATATTTCTGACGTAAATTTTCATTGTATCGTGTAAAAATCAATATAATTTACGGCTTGGCTCGTTTTTTCCGATAGAAAACCAGGCTCGGTACTTAGGTTTCTGATCGTAAACGTTTGCGATTCAATAATATATTAGAGAAAACCAACAAACCAACTGTATGCTGCTGCTTTTAGACCTTGTAAGAAGCGACTCCAGCTCTCTCAGAAACACTAGGCTTCTGACAGATACTTGGCTCTGGCTCGGTTTGGCTCTTCAGACATTATCAGCTCGACCTGTCTCTATAGCCAAATCAAGCCTGCAGCCTTTATTCACACCCTTAGTAAAAAGGAATATATAGATACTGCTCATCATGACAAAATTTTTCTCGGACTGCACGGTATGAACGTGCCCAGCAAGGCAACTCAACACAATTCAACCAATCTACCATCATAAGGCCGGCTTGTTAATGCGCATTTAGAGCAATAGTCGTCGCAGAGTTTGGTTTACCTGCACTTGAGTTTCCAATGTGTTTTTGCGGTCGAGCTGAACAGATAAAGAGATAAGCCAAATAAACTAGTTTGTTCGATTGAGTAAAATGCAGAGGAGACCGCATTTGGCTTCTGAATTAGACCGGATCAGTGCCGTGTCATATCCCTGACCCGGTGACCCAGCCGCTGGTGTTACCCGAAATGACCCGGTAACCCTACGAGCCTGTAACTCGGTTCCATCTCTATGGTAAGTAAACAAAGCTCGCAATGTCCTAATTATTGAAGTGAAAAATGTTAAAATAATTTCAATTATGGGAGTAGTGTCAGGTTCCATTGAGCGTCTGCGCTTAAGACCTTTTCATTTTATTAACTTTTATTTTCAATGTCATTCAATGTGAGACTCAAAGAAGAGGATGACGATAAATAAACAGAAACATCGATTTCAAAAATTTTTACGGAAAAAGAACGTTACATAACTAGTTGGTAAACGTAGTGTTAGTACTAGGCTACATGCCTAATTATGTGTTTACGCTGAGCGACTGTTTCATGATGAAACGTAGGATTGGATTAGAAAAACGTGCGGACATTGAAAAAAGGCATCATGTCAAGTATTTCACATTATGACGAGTACCTAACATATGTATCGATTGATAGGGCAAAATTTGATGCTCGATTTCGAGTCAACGTTGAAGGTTACGCTCAGAATTTATAGGTTACGCTCGCTAAGATTAGGAATTAGCTTTAAGTTTAGTTGTACAAAAATTTATATTATCTTTTTAGAGAAAGAACCTTGATATAATCCACTGAGATAAAGAGAATCGGGGACTTGACACGATCAGAAAATATAGGCCGATAGCCCTAGCTATTTGAAATGCGTTCTGTTTTTTTCCTAAACCGTTGCTGGTTAAATTTTTGCTTGGTAGTAAGTGTTTATGCAGCTGAGGTCGGCTATTGTGGATCGCTTTTATACAATATATAAGTAAAGGAATTGGATTTTAGGTAAAGCGGTGTTTTCGCCCTTTGTCTAGCAACACTTGGCCATAAATTGCATTTTTTTCACCTGGCGGATATATTGTAATATTTTGTAAGAAGTTAGAAGCCAAATACCACAAGCACAACCCACACAATTAGAAAAAACTATGAAGCTCACAGGCAGGAATAAAACCTTACTGCTGGACAAAGCAGCCACGGGACTGGGTTTTCGAAACCCCCTCCCCAGCCTATCTAGAAATTGAACAAAAATACTCAAAACGACGTGTTAACTCGTTTTAAAGGTAATGTCACCAAATTGAACTTAGACCTTCAGGTTAAATATTAGTATCTATTTTTTTAATCTTACTGAGTGGGATCATGTTGATCCCGAAACAACATTTTTGGCACCTCATAAAATTGTACCTTCAATGGGAAGCTGGCCCTCTTCAAATGGTAGCCACTTGACATGTACAACACACAATTATAGTATATATCTGTGTATTCATATAATGTTTAAAATAATATGTTGTTGTCATTGTTGAAAATGAAATGTTTTGCGTGTGTATGTTAGTAGTGCATTAGTAGCAGTAGAATTTTCCTTTGTAGTTTGCCGCCTTTTTGTTCTTCCGAAAACCTCTGTCATTCAGTGATACTTTTACGCCTGCGTACAACAATTTGTGATGGCCGCCTTGATAAACCGAAGAACCGTTTATTGAGATTTATGTTGTCAATAAAGACATTATTATATCCAACCAAAACTCACAGACACACAATGTGTGACGGAGCCATTCCCACATCTCTACATCAACATCGATAGCGACAAACTAGCACAAAGTTTCCTTTCCTGTCCCAGGGCCTACATAAAATTAATCTACAAATTTGATTATTAAAGCAAGCAAAAAGAAATCGAATCTAAAATTTCAAAATACGATATTGAGTGTTTATCGCGTTTATGGGTAAAGAAATGATCCTGAGTAATAGGTCCCAGTGGTTAATAACGAACCAAATTTTTTGCGAGTTCGAAAAACCTGGGTTCGGGTTGACGTTATATATAAAATTTAGTTATCTTTAATTTCATTCATATTGCTTAAAGTCTTACAAATAAAAATACATGTTTTTGATAATATGGTCAATATATTTTCTTATTTTGGAATTCAGTAGTGACGAATGGTGACAACAGTGAGAAGTAGTGATGAATCTCGCATTCACAACCTAACAAAAAGCATCGAGAATACAAAATACTATCACATGGTAACTTTATAAATTCATCAAACAAATATACTTTGGTGTTGGAACTTTTCGAATCTGAAAGGGACCAATTTCAAAATAGTAGACCATCATGGTATAGGTGTATCCAAACAATAAAATCAGGATGGTCGGTGACCAATACATTCCAATGCCACTTCACATATATCACATAATTAGAGACTAGTCAAATGTGCGTTTAAACCTGATCAGCTGCAA
>JASANE010029943.1:0-40413 GCA_030248225.1 Trileptium ribeirensis | reverse complement strand
CGGAACGACCCTGTTACATCAGTAGGCATTAATCGGATTAAGGCACCAACAACGGGATTCAATTTCGCATATATAACTGTGTTTCCTGTTATTTTGCGCCGAACAGTAAAGCATTGACTTTTTCCGTTTTTTTCTGGAAAAAACCAACCCTGGCAAGGAGTGGTGCATTCCATTGTGTTATGATGTAGAAATGATGAATGGCGCAACATGGCAACAATGCAGTCTGGGTCATAATGGCTTGCATATTTCCTGTGCAGCCGAAATCACAAAAGAGGCTTTATACTGTTCTGAATGTAATTGAAAATCTCAATTTAGCTTTTAAAACAATAGTTTAAGTTCAATCTTTTTCAACTTATAGTTTATTACATTGTTATTTACTGTTATTTCCATTTGTTTCTTTTCGTTTTACTGAAATGTTGATACTAAATAGTTGCTTTCCAGACTGCATTGCCCTTTGAGTAACAAATATGATAGCTGCAACACATGCATACCACCTCTATAATGCGATTAGTAAGCCCTATAAGTCAAAAAATCATCTCTGAAGTGCTACTGGAATGCTACATTGTTAATGTTAGGATCGCTTGTTTTCGTAATCAAGAAACGAAAAAGGAATGAGTGTTTTTCCGTCGGGAAACTGATTTATACAAGGAAAATGTGATTCTGTTCCTTATTAAGCGCAGTGTTCCTTGATAGGAATTTCGCGTTCCTTAAATGGTTAAAGTAGCCGTATTAAGAAACAATTTTGAATTTTTCTAGGGTCTTTTCGGTTATCCCCCCAGCCCGAATTTCGTCAATTTTAAAGGTGCAGATAAATTTTGGTACCAATCGATTCAGCTCGATGAGCTGGTTCAGAAAATACCCATTTTACCCACATCCCTGACAAAATTTTTGTCGATTTTTTGAGGTCCCAATGGCTCCCCCTAGGGAACCCAAAATTTTTTTCTTCGGAATATGGTCATATTGGGTATCATTCGACTCGGCTTGATGAGACAAGTCGATTAGTGTGTAATTTTTTGAAATCTATCCCACCGTTAGAAAGTTATGATGGCCCAAGTAACCCTGATGCGCAGAAATAAATTGCAGGCCATGCCGTTCAGGGTATACTAAGCCTAAGCCTTAGTCTTAGGCTAAGCTAAGGCCCTTATATGAGACATACACTAAGTCTAAGACTAAGTCGGGGGGCTGCCACCCCCCGAACCCCCGCTCTAAGGTGTTCTTTTTTCTAACGTTATAACGTACGGCCCCTAAAGATTACTTGGGCCCTCATAACTTTCTAACGGTGGGATAGATTTCAAAAAATTACTCACTAATCGATTTGTCTCATCAAGCCGAGTCGAATGATACCCAATATGACCATATTCCGAAGAAAAAAAAATTTTGGGTTCCCTAGGGGGGACCATTAGGACCTCAAAAAATCGAAAAAAAATTTTGTCAGGGACGTGGGTAAAGTGTGTATTTTCTGAACCAGCTCATCGAGCTGAATCGATTGGTACCAAAATTTATCTGTACCTTTAAAATTGACGAAATTCGGGCTGGAGGAGATAACCGAAAAGACCCTTTTTCTAAATAAACGTTTTGAAATTTTGTTAAATTTCATCAAATTAAATTTCATAATATAATAAAATTTGTGAATAAATGTTTGTTCCTTATTAGGACACCGTTAAAATCGATGTTCCTTAAAGGGCGTAGGCACTATAATCTAGGTAATTATGCGTGTCTTATTGCAAAATCTCACCTAAATTGGATACTGTAATATTACGCTGTGTTAATGATATATAACTAACATTCAGTCATATTTAAACTAATTTAGCCTATGTAACAAAGTAAAACAATCTACTTTGTAATTAGTACTGTTATTCCTTATAAACGTCAATTAAGTGTATATGTCAAGACTATAATTTCTTTGAAATTTGAAGCTTAATTTATGTAACACATGTTAGGTCTTAATTTACACACAATTATGCTAAAAAATTATCAGTTATATACTAAAAAGGTAGCATGAATACCTACTCAATATTTAGCAAAGATTAAGAACAGTAACACATTTAGTCTATTAATAAATAATATAATACTGCTAAATATGTAACAGGCCCGTTCCGGCCCGTTACGTTAGTCTCGCAAGATTCTGGCGTTAAAACCGTTTCGAATTACCTCAAATTGAGCAAAGGTAGGGTTTAAGGGAATGAATCATTGTAGGCCGCTTGGTGCCATGGTGATCAATGATGGTGTCGCGTAATTTTATGTTCTGTCATTGTTATATCTTGCCAGTTGTATAACCTTTGTCGCTGTACCATTTATTGTATAATCATACGTATCACGGGACAGGCTCAGGTGAGCCCAGAGAAGCTTCACTTCGGTTAGTTGTACGAACTCAGAAAGACAAGGAAGGTAGGAGACTGTTTAACTGGCCAGGACAGAAAACCCGAGCGGAACTCGACCACTAGCCCCTATTTCCCTCATTGAAATTTCAAATTTCCGACCGTCCGGGAATAGGAGGCCACTGGTCGATTGAACCCGGCCCTTACCGCACAAGTAATCGAAACCAGGACTATCAATTTTACCTGGTTCAAGCGAACTAAGGCTTCATGGTCACGAGCTGAAATCAATGGGTTACGGTAGTTTCCGATTATTCGGAAATAACGGACCTCGGGCCTGTTTATCGGCCCGTAACCGTCCAACGGTTCAGATTTACTGAAAATGCCACGAGTACTTTTTGGTAGAAAATTTCTAGGGCTTTCGAAAGAGCCCAAAACATCGCAAATTGCTGGAGGATTTCCTGAGTTACTCTAGGGACAAACAGGTAAACATTCAATTAACAGCCAATACTTACGCTAGGTTTGGCTGGAGACTATGGTTCCGAGTGGACATAACCTAGGCCTATATCGAAATATAGTTATGCATATATATGTGTACTGCGTGACCTTCGTGACTCGGCGTGTCTATTTTTCCGCCCCACCGCATCAAAACCTTTCTTTTATAGTATCCTTCGAAGCCCTGAAATTGTTTGACCACCATACTAATGGCTGGTCTTTCTGGTAACCATCAGACCAGCCATCGCAAGTACGCGTGTCTCCAAGTCGCCTATCCATTCAGGCATCTGACGAGGCCAGACGGGTCTCGACCCGACCAGTCATCCCGCTGATATATCACTCATTTCCCTGCACCACGGAAACTCAACATTACATTCCGTCAGTTTGTACCAACTTCGTATTTGACCCTTGACCCCAAATAGCCTCATGCGACACCTCATCCTACTCGCCTGCTCCTGGCCAGTACAACGATACCCGGCGGGTCTCCGCCCGACCCCTCGCTTGCTCGCTATGACCCGCCAAAGTACCCCCAATTTGGCGTATTGACTGAAGGTGGGTACAGTCCAACCGAAAATTTAACACCAACTCAAAAGTAGGCAAAACGCCCCTCATTGCATTCGCCACGTCGAGACATCTTCAAAGATGCCCGGCGGGCCTCCGTCAGTCGCCCTGGTAACCTGGGACGGCCGATAACGCGCCCCCCCATTACCGACACTCTCTTTATCAGTCGTGATTTTAGCGTCCCTCTACCCGCTGCCGATACGGCAGGGAAAACACCCCTCGTTTGAATCGCCTTTCCAAGGCGAGTCCAACGATGCCCGGCGGGCGACGCTCCGCCCAACCGTTAGAACGGGAAAGCCCGCTGAAACCCTGTATGCTAATACATGTCGGAACCCAAAACTGGGTTCCGACCCGCCGCTGCGCCTAACCCTCTCGTGTTTGGTATCATTTGGTTCCGTTCTTCGTCCTGGGACCGAATTTTGCCCCAGCCCCTCGAAATTTCCTCGGGAACCCCCTGTCCCAACTCCCTTCCCGTGTCCCTTCCTTTCCGTCTTTTCTTTTTTCTCCACTCTCTCTAACCGACTTCTTTGGTCGGTTATCGTCGCTGCTGTCGCCATAATTGTGGTGTGTGTGAACGTATGTGTATGTGTATGTGTTGTCGTTGTTGTTGTTGTTGTGTTGTTGTGCTGATGTTGTTGTGGTTCTGCGTGTTTCTAGTATGAACTTGAGCGACCTTTCTGTCGCTCAAGGTCGCCTGTGTGTCTCATGTGTAGTGTGTGCTCATGAGTATTGTATGTATATGTGTATATATATATTATATGGATATATATATATATATATAGTGTGTAGGACGATACAAAAAAACAGGACATGTAGGGACAGGACATACAAAATTCTGTTAAATTTGTGAGTTTTACGGACGGACTGGACTAGGACGACTAGGAATGGTGGGGGAGTAGATTTAGGGCCTTCCCGTGGGCTCCGGGAGTTCCTGAATAGGACCCCGGATAGATCAAAAGGTACCTAGGAATGTGCTGCTTCCCAGAACACGAAATAAGCTCATTCCTACCTTCGGTTCCCCCCTTTCGGGTCGTCTAAAGACGTCCTGTCGGGATATTTGAAATTTAGCTAGGAATACCAGGAATGCTAGGAATGTTTGGCTTTATCTTGTAAGCCGACACATAAACGTGCAATGTTTGCACGTTTATCCATGGATAAGGCGGTAGAATTTAGCCCCAGATGGCCTCTAGACAAGCTTAATTAGGTGATGGATGAGGCAGCTAACTCGCTAAATGGCAGAAATTTGGCTTTAAATCGGCGAGTTAGCTGGGGGGAAATTTGATGAATGAGGACAAGAAGACAGAAAGACAGATTCCAGCTTACTCCAAGCACGCTAATACACCAAACTTGGGTTTGAAATTTTAAATTCGACGGGTGATTTAACCGTTTTCGTGGGACATTTGGGGGATAACGGCCAATCTAAGTTAGGTAAGAGGTTTAAAAGATCTGAGTAATGGGTTCTGGATAAGTTTCTGACAAGAATTTGGGAATGCAGATGGGGTAAAATCTGAGATTTTGGGGGAAAACTCACAGATGGTCGACCTCCGAGTATTCGGAGGGTTCAAATTTGATGTCGGCGATTTCGATTGAAGCCGACTCTCTCTAAAGGGGACCCAGCGTTTACGATAGCTGTCAAAAACAAAATCTTGGGAATTTTTCGATTGGGCGCCCTGGGTTGAACTCGAAAAAGTGGGCTTTGAAAGAGCTTCTCCGATTGGATAGCGGCAAAATCGCTATCTTCCAGTATAGCTGAAAATTTTGAGGCGACGACTACCGCGTCGTCTCTTGGAATCAGTTCGACTTCGGCAGCGCGGAGTTCGGTCGACATTACTGACCGGCTCCGACGCTGAGGTTTTATTGTATTTATTTCGCAACGAGTTTGCTTTCCCGTGCTTTCTTTCGTTTGTTTTCAATTGGCGTTTGGAATGGAATTCGGCTGACGGAGGACCCGCGTAGACTCCTTCTGTCTCGCGGAAGGGGACCGCCAGTTGCCGTCCCGGATCGAATATTGTAAGTGAAGAGGAGAGCCAGGCGTATGGGGGTTTATTTTCCCCAGGTCAACGTCTAACAGATCCTTGTTACTCGACTAGTTATCGCGCAAGTTTATCCTCGATAGCTTGACCCGACGCTCGTCGGAGGACGTCTTAGTTTCACTCGTCAGCTGACCCCGCTTTTGTATATTCCTTGACAAACCTCCTTTAGTCGAGTTCCGTTTTGAGCCTGGTGAGTGATTGCACGGGGGGTGTTAGGTTGTGAACACGAAAGTCGAAGTCATTCTGATTCCCCGTGGTCATAGGTAAGACAAATCACTGATGGAAGCCCCTCGTCCATGTTTTTCATGACTTCTCACTTTCGTGTTAGGATTGTCGAATTTTCCTGAGCTGACCACGGTAAAATTTTACCTTGAAACCAGAGGGATTTGCATTTTTCCTTGTTTCTGCTTATGGTTATGGTTTACAAAATTACAGCTTAGTGGACCGTTCGATGCTCATGCCGCTGCTTGAGCTCGGACTGACGTTGCAGTTAGGGACGGAGGACTAGCCTCTGTCGGGCTTTAGGAAGCCCCAAAATTTCAATTGTCAGTTGAGTTAAGAAAAATGGGGAAGGTAAAAGACCAAACAAATTCTAAGCAATTCCAGCTTGAGTATAAGGTCTTTGCACTCCGCAAGGAGCAAAATTTCTACATCGTTTGAACGCATGCGTCTTGGTTTTTATCTCTGACTTGTGCCTTTCGGCGATATGTTCACTACTAAAAGTTATTCGAAACTGGTTTAGCAATTAGTCTCGAACGCCCGAGACCCGGCCAGCCCCATGACAATACCGACCAAGTACTAGTAGAAGACACTACTTCGGAAACCCTACTGCGAAATTGCCTCGACCAGGCTATCAAGTTACCATATCTCATTGTGACAAGAAAACGTGGTTAAGCTTCACGGTAGCACGTAGGAAATCGCCTCCTATTAAAATGAACGGACGACCTGGTTAGACACTAAACTCGGCCATGAGCAACGCTTCCCTAAGCACGATAGGGTGTGCAATGTTCAAAATGAAATCACAATACTCTCATTTTACTAAAGGAAAATCGCGACCTTTCGCAAATCGTTTTGACCCCAAACCGAGTAAGTGCAAAACCCCGTTTTCTTTTCGGAGCGATTTGATCGCTGAGTTTAAGTAGTTTTCTGTTTTATCTCTGGTTGCCCGTTAGGCGATGTATTGTGTAGGCCCTTGTTTGATTTTTGCCGTTTCTGCCTCTCTCCTTTTTCATTTTCCCTTACTGAGTTTCGTTCCTGCACGGGGATTTTATGCCCGCTGCAGATACTTTGGTTTTATCCACTCGACTATCGAGTTCTGAGAAATTTCAGAAAAATTTTGGTGATAACTCGACTGCACAATTTCGATAGTGCAGTCGAGACACTGTACAATTTCGATGTGTACAGTGTATTAAGACAATAGGATGAGCTCGATAGAGAGAGGACGGCAAAGCAAGGAAAAAGCGACAAGGGAAACAACAGAAACAAAAGAAACAACAGAAACAAAACAAACGAAAGAAACCAAAGCAAGAAAAGGAGAGAAAGGCACCAACCAAAACAAACCCCAAAAGAAAATGCCAACCCACCCCCGGCAAACGACTCCCAGTCGTAGGGGGGGCATGACTATCCGTCAGGACAGTTAAGAGGGCGGCCTCGGTCGCCTAGGAAAGCGCCAAGGACGACTACTGCGCGTGCCTCCAGCTTTTGAGGCTGTCGAAATAGTAACCAGGGGCGAGCTTCCAAAACGAGTAAAAATTCCGCCCCCGGCCGATATACCATAATTCACTTGAAACTCCACCGCTACACCCAACCACACAGTTATCGGCACACCGGTTGTAACGTGCTAAGGTCAGAAAAATTTCTCGATCCTCATTTCGTACTGCCGGAGACGCCAAGTGGGAGCTTATCGTAAATTGGTGTAGAATCCGGTAGAAGGACAAAACGCTACGGGAGACTCGGTAGGACTACTAGGTCGAGTCTACGGAACCAAGACCACACATTGGACAAATTGCTTATCATGGGACATCCGTATAGGTACTTTGCCCCGAGTACGACGGTTATCAGTACCCATTTGTTTATTCGATACGTATTCATCTTGTTCTAACCTGTACCATAGACAGTTTTGTTAATGCAATTATGTCTTAACCTGTGTCTCAGGTCCATGCCTTTCCGCGTGCCCCGATTTATGCCCCCTTTTTTGTCGACTAAAGTTGTATGGTAACGGTGGCAAGCTAACTTTTCTCCCGCATGGGCCCCTAAGTGTACGGAAAGCCCGCGTTATCTGGAGCGAACTTCGAAGCATGCCAGAACACATAACCCGAGCTATGGCGGACTTAGTTGAACGTCTCGGTTATGGATTTTGGTCCGGTAATTTCCGGGAACTTACTCGCTCGCATCGCTTCGCGCCCCGACTAGACGCGGACAAGGAAATGGACGAGCACGACAGTCTCCAAGTTTCTGCTCATATAATGCTTCGACCCCTTGTATTTGATTTGTATTGTACATAAATGGAAATAAAACGTTGAAAATTATTCCTTGTGTCCCGTGTTGTTCATGCGCCAGCGGAATAAGTGCGTCCTAATGGACGGGCCAACCCCGCGTGCAACGGCTTGACGAAGGGAATATTCCAAGCCCTGACACGTGCGGTTCGTCCCGAATATTTGTACTTTTAAAATAACGGAATTATGGCGAGAACGGTCTATCGAATTGTCCATCGAACTCATTCACAAAATCAGTACACGCGGATAAAGATAAATTTACTAGGAAAACATTGTCTCTAGATATTAACACAATCAGGTTACTAGGATGTGAACTAAGTAGTCCGACGTTAAACTCCCAGGGACTGTCGGAACCCTATGAGGGGACCACTTGGCTACTACGGATAAAGTGTTCAGATAAGGATAAACCCAGTGGAACTCAAAATTTTCATAGCAAAACCAAACCTAGCCCGCATTTTACTTTAGGCTACGCCAGATTAAACAACTTCCATTAGATTAGGACAGGGAAAATCGGTTCGACATTATGACCTGTGAGCAGGTTTCGGTGTCAACCTCCCTGGGGGACCTCAGCAATCATACCCCGATACTAGACACGTGCGCAACCAATCGGGCGGGGTCCGAACACACCCCGTGAAGCGCGCCTGCGGCCTGCTAAGCTCCGTAACTTCTTGGGTCTGACCAAGGAAAGTGGCTTAAATAGAAAACTTAGGGTCGGACCTTGATTATGATAGCCGGGGTCGTACGGGCATGGCGTTCGGAAGTTGCGCCATGCAGCTGCGTCACCGTTATTACAAATATACAGCATAAACATTTTGAGTGTAGGCAGTTTATTGTTCGAAATAGTGGCATGGATGTGCTATTTGTGGTATACGCTCATTTCTCACTATTTTACATTGCTTTTAAAACCTTTATTAACAATTTTTTATACTTTCGATGCCTACTCAGCTACTGACTTTTTATACAGATAAGTTTTTCTTGCCAAAATTCTCATACCTAAAGCTGTTCCAAAGAGGTGTCGGCAACGGCAACATGTCCCAGCGACCGTCATCTGCTCAGTCAACAATATTATTTCGTTTTAATTGCCGAATTTTCTGAGACGGTTCCTATCCAGCGGCACCAGTAGTAACCAGAATCCTGCTGTTTAATTTGCAGAATACGCCAGTATAATTTATTGCGACAGTGCAAAGCAAGTTAGACTGATACTCTGTTGTCCGACAAATGGTGGAATGGATGTCATGGATTGCGTGACAGCAGATAACTTTGAATGACAACAGTAATATTAACTTAACATTAGTGATCATTCGTAGTTAGAACAAATTACTCGTTCAAGGCGGTTTCTAATTCGTTTTTAGTTTATACTTTTTTTGATTAAATTATGATTTCGTATGATATAAGATAGAGACATAATACAGTCAACTCATATGAGTCCAGTGCGCTTGATTCGTCGCCAATAATGAACGACAAAGACCGTCTGGAATCATTTAGTGAAAGTTTTAGATTGTCCATAAGTACAAAGGCTGCTATTTTAGAAATCATATTAAAACTGTAGCGCACCATAAGTAAGTAGCTATAGATCCTTTTTTGAGCTTTACAGCAAACATTAACATGGGCATTACAACATACTGTAGGGTACGTTTTGCTATGGCCGAGGCGGTATGTTGCTGCAGCGAATTACTGAATCTTTGCAACGTTTGTGCCTTTTAACATGTATACATAAAGTAACTATAAATACATTATCGTATTTAAAAGTTATATACAAGCTAAAATTCGTGATGGTCAATATAACTTTTAGGGGCCGAAATGAAATGCGTGCGGAGCCATTCTCGATGTACAAAACCCTAAGCCTGAACCTAAGCTACGGTCCTCATAACGAGCCTTATATTAAGCCTAATCCTATGTCAGAAGACTATCCCCCAAACCACCCACACTAAGCTGTTCTTTTTCTACAAAAACGTTTAGTACCAGCACATTCGATCCCGCTAACACCTACCCATACCGCCATGCCCACTATGTCTAAAGGGACCTAACGCACATTGTGTGTCGTTGTGTTTGCTGACTTTGTTTTATGTTCTACGTTTGTCCGTGCCTTTTTATTCACTCACGCTGTGAGGTTCTGTAAGGATCTAAGTAACAGCTCCCAAATAGCTCAGTTGGTTGCGCCTGCAACGTTATCTGGCACGTTCCGGTCTTGAGCTGTTGAATCATTGCACAACGCATAAATTAGTTTAGGCATGAAAGAGTTAATTAAAATTTAGTCTGTTACATAATTTTACGAAATGTTACTTGATTCAGTTACATTTGACGGGAGTTTTTTGTGCAGGCGCCGACTGCAAGGTCGTTTTTCATATGATGAAGAGTTCCATAAGTATTCACAGTTATTTTTAAGTAGCCATGTTTAACCACTGGATAAATGTTCTAGTTTTCAATGCTTACCAAACATTGGTTCGCAAACCTTTTTATATACCCACTATTATGTTAGCTATATCGCTATCGCTTCTCTACTCGGATAGTTCACAGTAGAAAGTTTGTACCATTTTTGGTACAAACTAATGTAATGTTGTTTGAGTCAGGGATATATGAGCATAATTTCGCTGAACTTTGAAGAGATGAGAATACTGCTTTGATAGGTTCCTTCGGTCCGTCGGGTTATGGTGGTAAGATGGTCTCCCGCTGGGTCCAGTTAGTGGAATTTGCCAGGAAAGCTTCATAGTTCGCTTTATTCAGTAGTTCACTTTTTAATATTCGTCACGGTTTAAGGAACTGAATGGTTTACTTTACTGGTCACTGTGTAAAAGAAGTAGAGAGAAGAATGCGATGTGCAAATACCTTGTGGTTTTCTTTTAGTGGCCTATGTCTAAATGATGTATGTGGTTACCTTGTTTCGCCATTGATTGGAACACTATGGTTCCCTTTAGTGTGCTCAGTCTGAAAAGCTATATTAGTGGGTGCTGTCACAGTGTTGTTTTTTGATTTAGAGCTGTTGAAAATCACACGAGAGTAATCAGTTTCACAATTTCGTTTCCTGCCCAAAATGACAGTAAGCGTCCGTTCTGGAGGGCTGACTGGGCAGCAAGTAGGTGTGCTACGAAAATAGATCACATTATATGTCGCGTCGTCTTCATTGTATGCTTTACATAGGAGAATGTCAAAAGTGTGGATAATAAGCAATTTTGCTATTGAAATACAAACGCGACTGTTAAATTCACTGTATCACATCCATATACATAATGTCTGTAAATCCCTTACAGTACATATCATAATCTTTAAACAGTGAATAACTAAATCTCATCTTTGCAGGGAAGAACGGAATTGATCAGGATGGTGTGTTTGGGAGCAGTGCGACATTAATACTTGTTTTTATTTTTAGGTACTTTAACCAACTACACTGACAGCATGATTACTTTGAAAACTGTCCAGTTAACTAAAGTCTAATGTCTCAGGAGCAACTACGTACAAGCGGCTCTATTAGGCGGCAGTCCAGGTATGAGTATTCTCGGCTGCCCTGGGTTTACTACAATTAATGTCAAGCAATTCCGCAAATTTCATCGTCTAGTTCATGAACTACACGTGCGCTTAACGGTAAATATGCAAGAACGTCAGTCACTTTAAGCCAACACAATGACCATAACATTTGAATTGTTCGTGTTTGTGAAGCGTAAAATCATTTTAAAAAACATGTAGCTGCGGACGATTATAGCTCTTTATTTTAACACTATATGTGTCATAAAAAGTTTAATGCAGCTTAACAGAAATGGACTTTGGTCGCGTCGGAGTAACAAAAGACCCACGATGGCAAGAAGAGATATATCCATAGTGTTTCACAAACTGAACAATGATTCACAGGAAAACTGCAGCCCGCCTGAACAGTAAATTATAATGCTCGCACAAAACTGGTAGGCCCATTTGAATGCCGTTCAAATTATTCCAGCTTGGTTTATAATATTTGTTACATAAAAATTTTTTCGAGCAGTACTCTGCCATGATAAATTCCTGAACAATAAATTATAATGCTCGCACAAAACTGGTAGGTCCATTTGAATGCCGTTCAAATTATTCCAGCTTGGTTTATAATATTTGTTACGTAAAAATTTTTTCGAGCAGTACTCTGCCATGATAAAATCCTGAACAATAAATTATAATGCTCGCACAAAACTGGTAGGCCCATTTTAATGCCGTTCAAATTATTCCAGCTTGGTTTATAATATTTGTTACATAAAATTTTTTTCGAGCAGTACTCTGCCATAATAAATTCCTGAGCAATAAATTATAATGCTCGCACAAAACTGGTAGGCCCATATGAATGCCGTTCAAATTATTCCAGCTTGGTTTATAATATTTTTTACATAAAAATTTTTTCGAGCAGTACTCTGCCATGATGAATTCCTGAACAATAAATTATAATGCTCGCACAAAACTGGTAGGCCCATTTGATTGCCGTTCAAATTATTCCAGCTTGGTTTATAATATTTGTTACAAAAAAATGTTTCGAGCAGTACTCTGCCGCGATAAATTCCTGTCACGTTACGAATACTGCGTCACAAAGATGCAGCTAGTCTGCGAGACAAATTAAAAAGCTCCAGCCATTTCGGCTATGAAATGATCTTACGGTTGTGGAATGTGCCTAAAATTGACGCCATGTTTCCATCAATCCATCTGAATAAGATCACGACTGAACTTTAGGTTGGACAAATAGCGATTCGAACCCTGTGCGAGTTTGGCTGTTTGACGTTGCGTTTTGTAATTTTTATGTAATATCTAAAACTACATTCATCGAAGATTTATGACACCAAAATGTAAAAAGACGTTAAAATGTTTTTTTAACAAAAACACGCAATTTGTTTTTTAACCAATTTCTCTATGAGATTTACAATCAGATTATCTTAAAGCAACGAATAATATCAGAAGGGACTAAATAAATACATATAATACATAATATGGCAGAGTAGAAATTATATTTTCACATATCCTCACGCAAATTTTGCTAACCAACACAAGATTTCTCTCTTACTTTACGTGATCCAACAGTATTTACGATTAAATTTTTGGTTAAAAAAGAATCTTTTTTTAATTTCATGTAAACTGCTTGGTTTACTCAAAATTCCTGATTTATGTTTTGTACATTTACTTGCTATGGCCTAAATTTAATTGTTGTATCTCCGAGTGTGTGAATGAAAAACACAGACAACGGGACTTGAAGTAAACATTTATTAACACACAAACACGGAAAACACGAATGGAGTTGAATGAAACAAACGTAACAAATGCACTGAAAGAAGTCATACGTTACTGCTTCGACATTAGCTTTTATGCACTCATGGAACATTCTCGAACATGTGACCATGTGATCGAACGTTCTGGAAGATTCTTCAATTGTCGTCATAAAAGGTTCTGGAAGGTTCTGGGAATGACGTTGTGGAATGTTCTAGAAGTTTCTAGACTTTGCAGAATGTTATGGAATGTTCGCTAATTTTCGATCGCCATAACACCTCCCCACCTAACCTCACGTCCATCGTAAAGGCGAAAATCTTTGAACAGACTTTAGAGTGCGATTGGGGCGTCTTGGATTGTGGGGACTATACTCCTTGACAGTGTCGTTTTTGATCTGAATGTCCGAAACAACCGGAGTTGGACTGGAACCACTGCGGGGCGGAAGAGATGGAGAAACGGTGGGATTTGGTCCAGGTTCGGTGTCGTCCTCCGAGACATGTCTTGGTTGGAGTTGTTCCAGATGTCTTCTCCATGTTGAACCTTTTGACTGGACTCGAATGTTAAAGGTGCGGGCTCCTTTTCGTTTGACGACAATTTCTGGAACTCAACTACCTTGATTTGCTCTTCTTGGCTTAAAGTATAGCGTGTAGACCGGATCTCCAACTTTGTACGGCCGGATAATCTTTGATACCCGACGCTGTGACTTTGTTGCCTCTCTGCATTGTCTGCCTTGTGGTCTGTGAGCAGGATAAGGAAGCAGCGTATCAATCTTTGTCCGGATTTGGCGTGAATTCAATAGTTCACTTGGCGAGTATCCTGAGGAATTTGGAGTACGACGGAACTGCACTAGGAACTCTTGAAAGTCTTTTCTCGGAGGAAGGTTGGACTTCCGAAGTGCCTGTTTGAAGGTTTGTGCCAGTCTTTCCGCCGACCCATTGGTAACCGGATGGTAGGGAGCTCCTGTGAGGTGAGTGATCCCACTTGACACCAGGCTTTGAATTCTTCAGACTGGAATGCTGTTGCATTATCAGTCACCAACGTGTGTGGATATCCGAAGTGAGCAAAATCTTGCTCCAGGAGGTCAATTGTAGCCTTGGCGGTCACAGCTTGTGTAGGATGAATGCAAGGATACTTGGAGTAAGCGTCTGCGAGCATTAACCAGTTGGAGCCCATGAAATTAATGGCGTGTTCTATGTGAAGTCGGCTCCACGGTTTTTCAGGCAACATCCAAGGATGTACAGGAGGTTTTTCTGGTTTGTTTTGATGTTCTCCACAATGGCACACAATGACGGCAGGTGGCCTCAATGTCTTCGTCAATGTTGGGCCAGTAGACGGACGTGCGAGCAAGACACTTCATCCGATGCATCTCAAAGTGTCCAATATGTAACAGTTCCAGGACGCGACGTCGCATGGAGGTTGGAATCACAACTCTTGTTCCGTGAACCAGGCAACCGTTGCAGATGGATATTGATTCAGAAATTTGTCGGGAACGTTGCATCTCCGAGCCTTCCTCGCTTCTTTTTGGGGTCATCCTTCACGTATAAACTTGAGCACCGTTGAAAGAACAGGGTCTTTCGCAGACTCTCGTACTAACGAACCTTGATTAGCCGGTGTCAACTTGTTTTCCACGTGTTGTATCGAAAAAACCATTTCGGCATCGTCCTCGATCTCTTCCTCGTCGAAGGAGACGTCTTCGGACGATGGAAGGCGGCTGAGTGCGTCAGCGTTTGCATGAGCCTTGCTTTTGTGGAATTCAACACTGTAGTCGAACTGCCTTAACAGCAATGCCCATTGAGCTAGGCGATTTGCGGCCAAAAGTGGGACTTCTTTTTTCCGAGCGAAAGAGCGCTTTGAGCGGTCGATGATCAGTTACCAGGATAAACTTTCTTCCATAAAGGTACTGGTAAAACTTTTTCAGACCGAACACAATTGCCAACGCTTCTTTCTGGATTTGGCTGTAATTTCTTTGTGTATCGGTGAGCGTTTTAGAAACACTGAAGATGGGGCGTTCACTGCCGTCGGGATAGCGATGAAAAAGAACCGCTCCAATTCCAACTTTTGACGCGTCACAAGCCAAACCCAGAGGTAATTGGCTGTTGAAATGCACGAAGACATTTTTGGAGCAGAGCAAGTCCTTCAGTTTCTGGAATGCCGCTTTTTGGTCTTGCTCTCAAATCCATTTGGAATGCTTCTTTGTTAAAGCATGCAGCAGCTCTGCGAGTGTCGATAAATTAGATGACAAAAATTTGGCGTAGAATTGTACGGATTCAAGGAACGCTTTCCGGGTAGAAACGTCTGTTGGGGCGGGCATCTTGACGACATCATCCACTTTGGGGCCCTTGGCGATTCCCTCATGAGAGAGATAGTGACCCAGATGCTTCGCAAAAGGTTGAGCGAATTGACTTTTCTCCAGTCGACAACGAAGACCTTAGTACATGAGACGATTGAGCAAACGTCGTAAGTGGTTAAAGTGATCTTCGGTGTCCTTTCCGCTGACCAACAAATCGTCCAAGTAGACAACTACACCAGGTAAATCGTTGGTCAGTTGTTCCATGATTTGCTGAAAGGAGCCGGGAGCAGACTTGACCCCAAAAGGAAGACGTTTCTGTAGAAAAACTCCTTTATGTGAACTAAGAGCCAGTCGTCGTTTACTGATTGGACCCAGCAAGATTTGGTTGTAGGCATCAGCCAAGTCGATTTTGGTAAACCCGTATCCACCTCCGAGTTTTTGCATTAGATCCTCCGGCAGAGGCAGTGGGTGTCGATGCTCTTCCAGTTGAGTGTTGACTGTAACAAATCCGCAACTTGGGTTGTTGTTGTCCTGGCAATAGCGTTTTCACGATAAGTACCACGGGGATTCCATAATCGCCAAATTGCACGGGTTCCCGGACGCCTTTTTCTATCCCTCTTCTGTAGGCCTCTTCGAGGTCCGGCTTGAGGGCGCAAGGGACTGGACGAGCTTGCCGGAAGATTGGCTCGGAATTGTCCTTGAATTTAACTTCCAACTGGAAATCCTTTAGGCCGCCCAGTTCCGGTTTAAAATAGGTTGGAAAATTCCTGGCACAGGTTTTGACAACGTTGCTGAAGTTGGACATCCGGCTTCAAATGACTGAAAACCGCGTTCCAGTGAGGTTGATGATCTCGTCAATCGAAATGCCCAATTTCTTTACGGCGTCGCGCCCCAGCAGGTTAAGGTCCGGGATCTCAGACATCGTGAATTGGACTTCCGGTTGCTCCTCAGAATCCTGAGCCTGGGTGCGTGCGACGAAAGTTCCAAGCACTGGCAAATTGTGCTTACTGGCAGATTCGTACATCCACAAGGATTTGCCCATGTTTGGGCGACCCAGCTCCTCCCAATTTGGCTTGGAGATGAAGTTGCCAGTTGTCGCTATGTCGATTTCCATTCGTATGGGTTTGTCGTGAATTTTGAAGGATGTTTCCAACTTGGGTAAGGAAATGTTGTTGGTAACCATTTGAACTTGTTGAATCTTGTTAACGGAAGACTTGCTTTGAGCACTTGTAATCTTCTTGCGACAAACCTTTTCCAGATGGCCCTTTATACCACAGAAGTTGCAATCCGTGATGATAAAACGGCATTCGGACGCGTGATGATTATTGTTCCCACAGCGATGACACGGAAATTGGGGTTTCTTCCGGTCGGAAATGCTTTTTTCTTTTGCCTTTGTTTCGGATGTGCGCTGCTGATGGACCTTGTTGACCGGCTTTGGTTTGACGCCATGCTCTGTTTCTTTGGCGACTTTTGCAGCATTTTCTGTTTTAACTGCAATTTGAACCGCCCTGACGAAATCGAGCTCGTCATCTTTGACTTTGAATAAGGCCTTCAGAACGGCTTCGTTACTGACGGAGCAAATGAAGCGTGACCGGAGTGCTTCGTCCTGAGGATCCTTGATTGAGGCAAAGTCGCAGGTGGCAGCATCTTGGCGGATACAAGCCGCAAGCTCCTGTTGGGTTTCACCCGGCTTCCGTCGCATGTCGCTCCAAAACTTGAATCTTTCATGGACGACGAAACGTCTGGGATCGTACCGGTTCTGCATGAAGTCAACGATATCGTCCATAACAAGATCGTTGATGGCTTTTGGAGGACTTTGTTGATGCGCGAGATTTCCAAGCAGGCGGTAGACCCCTTTGGATTGATTGGTGAGGAAAATCTGGGCCATCTTGCTGTCCGACACGGAATGTGCTCCAGCGAAGGTTTGAAATCGATCCCAGTAGCCTGGCCAAAGTTCGGACGTTGAGTCGAACGACTCAAAATCAGGAATATTCGTAAATGGAGAAGGCATGGTGGTGGCTACGGCGTTTGTTTGGACGCCCGGTTGTAGCACTTTGATCATAGCCTCCATTTGCTCTTGATGTCGCTTCTCTTGAGCATCCAGTTGGTTTTGCATCATGGCGATGAGATGAGAAATCTCTGACATGATGAATTCTGTGTTTGACCCTTCGGCAATCGGGCAAGACGTGAATTGAACGAAACTAGTCTTTGACCGAAATGTCGAGGACGGATCCTACTCAGTGCGCCAAAAATCCCTGTTGTATCACCGAGTGCGTGAATGGAAAACACAGACAATAGGACTTGAAGTAAACGTTTACTAACACACAAATGGAGTTGAATCAAACAAACGTAACAAATGCACTGAAAGAAGTCATACGTTAACGTTGTCGATCGCCGTAAACAGCTTTTTATGGATTTTAGGTATAAAAAGTAAAAATATATTATCGATCTTACTTTAAACTTGTCATAACATCGATTACTCATTAGTTTAATTAAATCATTAGCAGGACTATCTGTATACTTATTACTATATACTTTAAACAAAATTCCCTGAGAAAGGAAAATCTCAAGTTTCAAGGCTGTATTTTTTATGTAAAATATCTTTAAATTTTATACAGAAATTTTGAGGACCTTTATCAATCGTATCATAAATTTTGATTTTAAATTCATAAATAAAACTTTACTCGTGTAAGCTAGACTTCATTCCGCAAATTTAATATCCTTACAAACCTTATATTGTAATATCAAGTCGCATTTATCACGACTGAACTTTAGGTTGGACAAACAGCGATTCGAACCCTGTGCGAGTTTGCAAGAGTGCAGACAGTGTGAAACAATAATTGGAAAGTATATAAAACTTTACTCGTGTAAGCTAGACTTCATTCCGCAAATTTAATATCCTTACAAACCTTATATTGTGATATCAAGTCGCATTTATCACGACTGAACTTTAGGTTGGACAAACAGCGATTCGAACCCTGTGCGAGTTTGCAAGAGTGCAGACAGTGTGAAACAATAATTGGAAAGTATTTAAAACGGGAAAACATAAAATTGACAAGGAAATGGGAAAAATGGAAAATTGAGAAAACGGAAAATGAAAATGTGGAAACCGAGTTGATTTGAAAATGGAAAACAGTGAACTTAAGAAATATTGAAAAGAAAATAAAAAATGTAGAAAATAAGATATTTCGGAAAAAGTTGGGAAGTGGGAAATTGGGAAGCCGAAAAACTATGGAAAGTCGGAAATTACAAAATGTATAAATGTAAATTTAGGTAAACGGAAAATAATGAATTTTGGAATAATGGGAAACCCGAAAATTGAGAAGCCAGGGATATGTGAAACTGACAAATCCGATAAAAGAGAAATTCGGGTATCGGGAAGTCGTAAAACTGGAGAAATGGTAGTGAAAAAATTGGATATACTCGTTTTCCCGAGCACGAAAGTATAAGAACTCGAGATATGGAAAAACTGGGAAGACAGGGATTTGGCAAAATAGGAAATAATGAAATAAGGAAAATACGAAAGCGGGAAAATTTAAATCGAGAAATAGGAAACTTGGGATATGGGAATTATGAAACTAGGAAAACAACAAATTAAAAATATGGAAAATTTTCATTTTTTAAATTTTCGTTTTCCTAAATTTACGAGTTTTCAGAGTTATTTGAATTGATGTGTACATCCGGATTGCGTCGGGTTGACGTCAAAATGTTGAAACATTTTCCGCGTTTAAAAAGTGCCCTCTTAAAAATTGGTATTATATGTCATACATATATGTATACAGTGGCATATATTATATGTGTGGTCTGGTTTACACACATATTGTTAGTGCGACAGCTCATACATTTGGTGCGGGCTAAATCCGTACTCGCAACAGGCACGTGTAATGAATTGCAATCCTTTTGCTCCACCTCTAATAAATATCAGTAGTATAGATAATCAGATAAAAATTTAATCGACTTCATTTTGTTACAGAAAAAAGCACAATCGCCGGCATGAGAGGCCGCATTGGCACGGAAAATTTCATCATTTAAAGGTAACATTGCCGACACTGAAACCTATATCTGCAAGAGGATTAACTACCAAAGAAGTTCTTGATGGTTTAGGTCAAACAGCAGCGCATCTTCCAGTAACCGGCGTACCGAAACATCTTGATGTTTTTACAGGAATAAAAAAAGAAGCTGACCACAGTTTGCCGATCGAAGTGTCAGCAATAGCAAAACACAGCAAGTCCCTTGGCACAGGAATCGGGCGTAGATCGGAACGCTTTGGAGCGAGACGTACCGCTTCAGGAGATGAAAAAATTTTTCTCTATCAACATTACCCTGTGGTCCGCGACGACAGTTCACCTGTAATACATCGTTCTAGATACCATGTAACATTTCCAGGTTTTGAGGGCAAGAATATTGTTAGTGTGAGCCACAACCAGCAGAAAAATAATGAGCATAATATCGGTGATTACCAGCTTTCTTTTGGAACGAAGCTTAAAAAGATTTCGCATATTGCTATTGCAATAGCGGTGACATTAGTTGGCTCCTATTTGACTTTCCACAGCTGGCGTAGAAACGAAACGGAATTGGCGACTGATGCTGAAATTAGGCATTTACCATGCTGAAGCGTACAATCACTGATGTAATGACGATCTTCACGCCTATGCTACGTTGATACCGCGTCTTTCTCACTAAATAGAACACGAAAACGGGTTGACCGGCTGAAGTTCCTTCTGCAGTTAACTGCCCTGCCGAGACCATTATTGACGCAAATTAAAAAGGGCATATGTACTTGATAGTATACTTGTAGATAGATATGTACTTGCAATAGTACATATATATACGTTTAAGTGCCGAAATAAAACGGCTGGTGTAAACACAATATTTTAAAATTTCAATGATTGTGTCGTGGTGAAAAGGTGAGAATCAATGACATATCATTGCAGTGTATAGTAACCCATCACGTCCTGAATTTAATTTGCATTTCAAAGAAATCGGAAAGAAGATATTGGCCGCTGCGAGGTATCGAACCTAGTACGCTTGGGTCAAAGTCACGTTTACTAGCCATTGAGCCATTTTGGCGCTACTGCTCGGATTCTTAAGGCTTTAGGAAAGCGAGCAAGTAATGACACACATGAAATCGTGCAGTATCCGCCAAATTTACTTGGTATATACAGCCTACATTTTCAAACGTAGAACTCCCGCTTTTATCGAAGAACTGCATGAGTTAAAGGGTTAAACGTGTGGTATGTATACTAAATTTTGATTGACACATCTGTTATACTAAATTTTGATTAATAGTAGTTAAAGTATTCATAAAAAGTACGAATGAAAACCGTATACAAAACAGATTATAAGCCGAAAGTCCAAAGTAAATATTTTCAAGAAATATTAATGCATAGACATAAACCCACTGGTATACATATTTGTGCCGGCAAATTTTTGAGAGTAAACTTATCATTTCTAATTTCGATCATCGGGTCGGGAAAGTGAATTAATATTCTATGACGTGTGCCGAACAGTTTATTAAATTGAGATTTTGAAATACTATTGAGCAGGCGTAGGCTCATGATCAGCCTCTACGCGTGCTGATTTATCGGCCGTTTGACGTTGCGTTTTGTAATTTTTTATGTAATATCTAAAACTACATTCATAGAAAATTTATGACACCAAAATCATTACACGCCATTTCGTTTTAACTGATTTCTCGACGAGAGTTATAATCAAATTAGACTAAAGAAATATATGTTTAAATAATGTGGCAGAGTACAAATTATTAATATTTTCACATTTCCTCATGCAAATTTTGCTAACCAACATGAGATTTATTTCTCGCGATCCAACGATTAAATTGTTGGCGAAAGCACATCCTTTTAATTTTATACAAACTGCTTAAATACTTTACCCAAAATTCCTGATATTTACGTGCTATTATTAACCTAAATTTAATTAGCGTTTTGTGGATTTTAGGCATAAAAAGTAAAATTTATTATCGATCTTTACTTTAAACATAATTTTTGATTTTAAATTCATAAACACTTTACTCGTGTAGGATAAACTTCCATTCCGAAGATTTAATATCCTTACAAACCTTATATCGTAATTCCAAGTCGCAAATATATTTGTGAAAGCCCGTACTAAATCAGACCCTTTTAGGACGCCTGTATGAAAGACCCTTATAAAAGTTTCCTCAAATTTTTATCCGTAACAATATCCATAATCAAAATTTCTATATGCGAAATTATTGAACGCATATTTTCACCGCAGATCATTATATATAATTAAAATAAATTACAATTTTTCTCACGTAATTAAAGCAAATAACTGGTATACTTATGTAGTATTTATAGGCCAGCATTGTTTCACTATGATTCTTTAAAATACTTTTCATGTTTTTCACACATATTAAAACCGATTGGTCGATATTCCCTCACAGTATATTCTTTTAGCTTTTACCCGAAGTGAATTTCGTCTTGAAAACATTACTATATAGTTGGCACTTCTGTTAATGCGTAGACCACAGGGAGTAAAAATATGATGAAATCGTTCTTTGGAATACTTATGTTCTACCTTCCGTAGCGTTTCTGCTTTATACGCTACGTATGAAACCCTTGTGTGCAATTACTCTTGTTTTGTATATTTGTTAAAAACATCTCATCAGCTCTGGACACGCTCTACGCGGACATAGAAACCATTTCGCAAGAATTTCAGCCAGCAGATCCATATTTTCGCTAACCCCCAATAAGCTCTTTTAAGAACAAATTTCAAGCAAATCTAGTAGCAATGTATGGTATAAAAGTATATACAACTTGAGCGACATCGAACTGCTCAAAACAATTAACCACAAACATTTGTTAATGTAAACTATTATTCTACAAGTATATACACACAAATTACAGAACAAAAGTGATGAGCACTGTAGAGATGAGTCAGATTTTTGGACTCTTGCTCGTTTCATAATGAACAATGTCCAGGTCGATCTCACAGCTTGCTCTTAGACACTATCTCGTCTCTTCGTGACCCATGTTTGGCTCACTTAGCAGTGGCTCTTTCGATGGAAATTAAGCTCCCAACAAAAGTTTTCGTTTCAAGAGAGAACATAATATCCAAGCAATCTATATAGTTGCATTGAAGAGCTGAGGTGAGGTTATGCGGCGTTCACGTTATAATGTCCCCAACGTTTGGAACCTATATACCCCACACAGTGCCAGACACACTGTTGACAACAGGGTGTCTTAGACACCCCCATGTTTTTAATAAATTTTTTCAACGGTAGCTAGTTACGCGTATTACCACTTGCCGACAGTGTCCGGCACACCGTGTCTTCTGGCAGTTTTATTGACACTGTTCGGAATTATTTGAGCAATGTTCATATGGGTTAGATACAAATATCGAGAATTTAGGAAAAACTCCACAGGACAGTTGACTAATAAACCGCATTCGCTACAGACGGTGTCCGTTATAGTTAATTCTCGCCAAATTGGTAGCTAAGGGTGTGTACGACACTGTCTTGAAAAAATTTAGTAGCTAAGGGTGTGTCGTACACCCTCGGCATTTGATTTACAGTATTTGTGTCACCCTGACTGTCTATACGGTAGGGTCACGACTACAGGGGGTCAAAAGTTCCAAACAGCGGGGACATTATAACGTGAAAGGCGCATTATCTCGGCTGTCCATACTGTTCGTTGACCACTGTACAATACGTCAATTGTGTTTGTTGTTTTAAAACATCTTTTAGGAGCCTACAAGTTTTCTAAGTACCTATATTAGGCGCAGCTCGGCTTTCACAGACACATTATAAACTACGGTCTGGGTCTTGCAACATCATGAATGGCTTGGTCCGGTTCTAGAGCGTAGATGCTCACCTATGAAGCACTGAAGAGAAACTATAAAACAGTGAATAGCTAGATAAGCCACTAGTAATACAAAATATATGCGAGTCAGCAGAGTAATCTATGTTTAAACAGCGATCTCACGAACGACGAGCTGCGCGGAGCGTTAGTCCATATAATTGTTCAAAGTCGAAAAAATGTCAAAGAATGAATTGAAAACAGAATATTCTAAAAGACGTACAGCGGACCGAGGACGAATGGAAAGTATTCAACGTTACGCTACTATAAAGTTAGTACTCAACCGGATGACAATACCAATTTCCGCGACATATTATACCCTTTCTGTATACAGCAATACCAGCTTAGCGTTGCATTTCAATTTAGCGATAAAATACCAGAATATTGTCCGCTTGCCGCACCAGAAAATCTATCTTATTTTGTTGATCAGTGAATTTTTAACTGAGATAAAATATAAAACAAATTAGAAAATTTTTTATTTAACAATGTTCCTTATGAAGTAAACGTGGCCCAAATAATAATGATGGGCGTTACGTTATATTGTTAGAAAAAACAACTTAGGGTTCGGGGAGCGCAACCCCTCGACATAGGCTAAGTGTGTGTCTTATATTAGGACCTAAGCTTAGATTAATCCTAAGACTTATGTTTGGTATATCGAGAACGGATGCATTATAGTTACGCCCCTCAGGGTTACTTTAGCCCTAAAGTTTAAGACTCCAAATGATGAATCCAACAAAATGTTTTAAAGATATTGTTTTTAACGATATATTTTATTGGATCATGTCCCCCGCCAACAATGCTCTGACAGATTCTCTTCAAGCCTAAAACTAAGCGGAATCTTAGCTTGGGCTCGCAACAAAACTATGTTATTTTTGCCCTATGGTAATTATATGTTTCCTCTATCTCTGCTATAATATAGGACACTTGACACGTTTAATTTACACCACCAAATCACAAAAATGTTTTAACACGGTTTTCCACTGGCACGAATTTTCCGTAACTTGTTTGAACTTGGATGAAATAAATTGGCCAATTTTGATGTGCTAAGATCCTCTTCGTTCATTAAACAAAAAACTACATTATTATCAAACAAAAGTGGAATTTTGCAAAAAGGCAAGAAGTGGGCTAATGAACATAAGTGATGCTTCTCTACTTTCGTTTTTCTGCCTAAACCCAGTACACAGATAGAAATAACGAACGATCGCGACGAATTTATGGATATAAAACACAGAAGGTGCTCTCTACGCAACTGATACCAGACGCCCTGCGTTGCTTGCGCAACAGTAGTGTGATAATAGTGGGCAATCAGGGTATCCAAACGTTAAAAACCAAGAATGCACGGATGCAATGTCTACTACTATTTCCTAGAATAAAAACGGAATGCCAAAAATTAAATATCTACGTATTGGTAAAACTAAACCAATAGCTTCCAGTCGTTTAGTACATAAGTATATGTTGTGCACGTGTTATCAAAAAGTTCTAAACTGCAATAGTCATGAGCTGGTAATCACGTAAGAAAAAATATTTGACAAAACTTTATCACATACTGTAGAATACTATTAAAGTTGCACTAGAGGGAAATTGGTCAACTATGTATTTCGAAAATGTTGACAAATTGCTTCTATAATATCCGCTTTTCGTGTTGCGGTTTTAGGCAGTTCGATTCCATCTTGAGCTGCACCGGCTTTCAAGTTTGCTACGGTTAGTATACCAAGCTAGAACGATATAAAATAATTATTAAAATTATGTAAGAGCCACTATCATTTATTATGAAATATTATTAGCTTTTAAATTTTTGCTCTGTAGTATGCGAAACCATGGATCTGAAGCAACAATATAAAGCGAGCTGGGCTCTCTAAATTGGGGGATGGGGGGTAGTGGCATTTTTCGGTTCCCCCTTGTTCAAAATAGGTGCCCCCGGTTCTTTCCCCCTAACAAAATTTTAGGCTCACCCTGTTCATTGTCTCTTGGAAATTTTTTGTTTCCATTGGGTTGGAAGTATATAAAATTTGATCAAAATTTGTACTAAAGTCCCGTTCTGAAGCCGAAAATTTCGCAAATTTTGCCCAACATTTGCTTCAAAATCGCTTTTTCTCTCCATCAAAAGCATTTTGGCAGTGTTTATGACACTATTCTTAACCATTTTTTCTTGTCAAAATGCCCCCTGGCAAAATCGGGCGCCCCCGGTTCGGAATCAGCCCCCCTGGCAAAATTTTCAGCTAATGGAGAGCCCAGGCGAGTAGTATCAGATTTATAAATTTCAGAACAGCATAGTACAATGTTTTTAATAAACACTAATATGAATTACTTAAGGACTTGGTATAGTTAATATCTCCCATCAAGTCAGTTCCTTAACAAACCATAATTAGGTTTTATGCCAACGTCACACAAGACTGTAGTACCAGACAACTAACTTTGTGTAAAAAACGTCTCAATAACCTCTAGAGGATTATTTTGGAACCACTTAGGTAAAACCATTTAGGTGAAAACGTGCTCGTTACAGTTCAACAACAAATCAACTCACTGAGTTGTTATCATAATATGAACGTAAACCAGTGCTTTCTTCGATTTTTATTTTCTTCGTGATTCCACTGCCACCCGCTGTCTGAAACGCGTGGTATAAACTATAGTGCGATTCACAATGTATTAAGAAGGCGCAACAAACTAAGCCAAATAAAGCTTCACATATATTTTCAGAAGTCGATCGGAGATTCCACTAATAGTGCTAGGAGGAAAAATCGGGAAACATTTTTGTCTGTTGTTGCAATTCTCATCTGCGGGTGGGTGGATTCTGAGAAGTTTGTGTTCGGCGAGAAAAACGATGATATGTTGTATTACGATGATAAGCGCTCCAGCTTCGAGGTCAAAACAGCTAGAAGCTAGTTTTACAGGTTTTGTAAACCATATGAAAGGTTTTAAACCACAGAATAGTTTAACTTTTTGCCATAGCCATCGGTTTTCGAATTTCGGCAAGTTAAGTAAATTTAGCTTACGGCTATGTATATTATTAGATTATGTAGCATCCTGAATGTAATATGGCCAAGGTAACCCTGAGAGGCCAATGTAATGCATGCCATGCCGTTCTCGATATAGTAAGCCTTAGCCTAAGCTTAGGTCCTTATATGAGACATACACTAAGCTTAAGTCGAAGCTTAAGAGAAGGGGGTGTTGTCGCCCCCGAACCCCGGCGCTCTAAGCTGTTCTTTTATAACGATATAACGTATTGCCTCTCAAGGTTACATGGACCATAAAAACAATGGTTTTCTTTTCTAGAGTTTACCATGACATTACGCCTCCAATGATCCCTGGCGTATTAAGGTCCACCAACCCGATTTTCAAAATACAGCCTGTAAGTTATTTTTTATTGATTTCAGTGCATTTAGAATGATATCTATAGGTTTTCCGGTACAATGACTATGGTGGTTGTGTTATAAATGAACAAGTACAACAAAAAGATTCCAATTCTATGGGTTTAAAGCTAAATCAAACAAATTTAATGATTATAACCTTTATTCTGCTCTTATGTATTGTTGTGAGAACGTTTGGAACTGTCTACGTAGGTTTTTAGGCACGTGCAATGACATGATATTATGCACCACTGACAGAGAGCTGTGTGCAGTCAGTGTACATTGTAGCAAAATTTTTGAAACACCTGCTATTGCAGCTATGTCAATTTAGAAAAAAAACTGCCACAGAAATTGTCTTTTTTACAAAACTGCTACAGAAACTGTATCACTTTTAGAAAAACTGCTACAGAAACCGTGTCACTTTTAGAAAAAACTACTACAAATCTGTATCACTTTTTGAAAAACTGCTACAAAATCTGCGTCGCGTTTAGAAAAATTGCTACAGAATTTGTATCGCTTTTACAATCAGTGCTACAGAAACTGTGTTAATTTTTGAAAATCTAATGCAGGAACCAGAATCGTTTTAGAAATCCTGTTATAGAAACTGTCAATTTTATGCAAAATGCTGCACAAACTGGTGTCACCTAAAATCGCTGCACTAGTAACTCGCAAAGCAGTGGAAACAGATCTGGTGAGGTTACTCTGCGCACAGAGACAATTTAGCCGTTCTTTAATTCAACTCTCTGATGCCATTTAAAGTGCCACAATACCAATTATACATCTACAAGACTTTAATGGCAACATTAGGATCATTTCACATACAATCTATATTTCTTCCTGCAATAATTAAAAGACGATTTATAAGTTTTATGCTGTGTTCATCTTAAATTGTATTCGTTAACATGCGTAAATTCTTCTTGCAAATTGTTATCGTGCATTGACGTTCGAGAATGCAATTTTCCAGCTGCAAGAGGACAAGAAACACACTACACTTCCACTAAACGATTCACTTAATATTATATTAAATGGGGCACACAGACATGTTTAAACATGTACCTGCGCCGTTAATTAACATGGTATATCTAGATGCCCTATATATAATGCTAAATTACATCGTTCAGCAATGAAGGTATTACATATTATGCTATAAACTTGGGCGAATTAGTTATTTCAAAAACATACTCCGAATATAAAAGAGCGGTTTATCATAGCAATAACGTTACGTTACGACCGTGACCTGTCGTGCTGCAAAAAAGTGTGTTTTCATGTTAAACACAGTAACTGAAATGGAGCGAGCGAATGAGCGGAGTACCCACTGAGTGTGCATGGTAAAAATTCATAAAAAATATTTTTCATCATAAAAAATTCTTTTTCGTCGTTTTCTTTTGCTGTTGAATGGGATTCGACAAATTTTTCTGTACGATAGCAAAATTGTTGGCGTTCCCTAAGTTAAAAAACTCCTACCTCAATATTTAGGATGACAGTTGCAAAAAATTTCAGGTGTGTCTGGGTTTTTCGGGTTGTAGTGAAAATGTAACTGCATTTTTATTCAAATAATTAAGTTTAGTACAGGTATTATTTACTTTTGCTCTTACAATATTTTTGACCAACACTAGTGTAATATATCGAAACTTTCATAACGATTTTACATATTTATATATATCTCAGGGAGTAACTGGAATTCCGGTTCCGGCGAAAACCATGTTCCGGTTGCGGTTCCGGCAAAGGGCAAAAACCATACCGGAACCGGAATTCCGGTTTAAAAATTTTGTTTGAATTTTTCCACATTTTTGTTTCATCTCTGATCAAACATATGTAATATATATTATACAATAATCAAGCTCCAATACAACCAGGCAAAATAAAAGATTAACTAAGCAATTTGACGTGTGAAACGTAAGTAGGACACATAATTTCAGTAACCTGCAGGAGTTTGTTAACAAATCATAGCCAGGTCGATGCTTGTAGCAGCTATTTTACACATTCAGAAATCTATGGGTTACGTTCGAATTAAATCTGTCTAACTGGATAACAGAGTATGTCTTACTTAGAATTACTTAGCGTATGCTTGTCTAACATAACTTGCGTCAAGCACCAGCCAGTGCGGTTGCGCAAACTTTGTACGTCAGGTAACGTTATCTGCAACGCAGCCAGGAACTGCTTTCTTGGCAATGAACTGTATTTTTTGAAATTGTGCGAGCCGAGCAGCATCACAGTTTGTCTCCTTTATAGCATTCTGATTAGAAATTTAACATCATTATCATCAACTGACGGGTACTGTTTGTCGAACGCTAGCGTAAACAGTGTCTCTTACCACTGACCAGAAAATTACGTTCTATTATGTTCTCTTAGAAATATTAATAAACCAATAATTTCAAGTTTTCGGCAAAACAACATGTAACAAACGTATGTGTAGTAAAGGGAGACGACTGGGGACAAAGCGAAAGTGTTTATTCTACGCTCCATGCGTTCTAAGCGCATTCAACTTGACGCAGTATACGCAAGGGTGTATAGTGAAAGGAATTTTTGCTCTGGGTGTCCAAAAACCGACATATTGATCGATAAATAAACATTATTCGCTTCCTCAGTCTCTTTAAATTTTCAGAAAGGCAATAATGCCATCGCAATACATTAAGTTTAATGTAAAAGTATTATTTTTAATGCATGTTAAATCCACTAAACTTTCATTTTTTCCTTCATTTGTTTCACTATATATAAATTTCGAAAACCAGGTTCCGGTTGTGGTTTAAACAGACGGTTCCGGTTGCTGGTTCCGGCTATTCCCTGATATATCTATATCACGCATGTTCGTATGAATATATTCAGTTTTGTTGACTATAACCAGATAGAATCTATAACCATACATTGCACATAATTTTATATAATCGCTTCGCGATAGGAGATTAACGTATGGCGGCATTTACCATTTAAAATGGCCACGTGTAACGAAAATAATATCGCTACAGATTGGCGCAGTTGTCAATATATTGCAGGACCAAATTAGATTATGAATCGAAATCGCACGTAACTATAGCACCTGTGAGCCACGTGTGTTTTACGGCTAGCAACATTACAAACAGCTTCACATCCAATAATCGAAATGGGTCTAAATTATCTCCATTGCATCTTCCAACACTTTTTTAAATTTTTTTGTAGAAAATTGATATAATGTATCTCAGATTGAAACATCATTAAAAGGCGCTATTAGTTTGACAAAAATGCTGCACGTACACTGAATAAGTTTTTTCTGCTGTAAAAACTTGTGCGAAATCAGGGCACCAGTTATAAATTTTCAAAAACTAAAACAACACAATTTGAGGTAGTCGGACACATACTATGGATAAAACCAATATCCAAAAACACAGTAGTCAACTTCTCGTGTTATGCATGCGACCAAGGATGATTATCTCATTAGAGAATTACCTCTGTAGCACTTTTTCTAAAAGTTACACAAAGTGACACAGTTTCTGTAGCAGTGTTTTTAAAAGTGATACAGATTCTGTAGTAGTTTTTTTAAATTGACACAGTTTCTGAAGCAGTATTTAAAAAATTTTTGCCACAATGTGCAGTGGCTGCACACAACTCTCTGTTAATGCTGTACTACCAATAGATTTTCCGTATATACAGTCCTAGTGCGATCGAAGAATTTACATTGATCCAATATTGTCTGGCACTATCAATAAGTAGTAGGGGGGCCTCCCTTGTAAGGCCTCCAGTTTTTACTTTTTCTTTTACATGTTTGTTGCACTTCATGGCCGCTCAGTAACTATAAAGTCTGACATGTATTGATGCAGCGCATACTATATTATACACAATCTACTACGTTACATTCAACTTACATGACCAATTATACATGCATACATTTAAACGTCGTAACACACAATGCTCACACTGTGGACAGATGCTTTTACGCTGCGATATATATATTAGCAATACTGAGCAATTAATTGAATTACTAATTGAATCTTCCAACTGACGACTGAATTATGAAGTACATAAAGCTCAAAGGGAGAGCTAAATTTCGATAGTCACAAATTGGATATAAAATTGACCAACAGTGTGTGTACAAAAAGAAAAAATCATCTTTGAGCATATAACGTAAATTACAGTTACGGACAAAAATACAGTTACGTGCTAACAACGTTCGTTTGTAAAAGAACATTACAACGTTTGTTTGTGTTAACATTCGTTTATAAACGAACATCCTAGCGTTCGTTCGCGTTCGGTTCTATGCACTTGTTTTAGTCCGTACCTGTAGATTAGAGAAAAATTAGAAAAAGTAATTAAGTAAAGTAACCTTTCGCTTTGCCGTAGTACCGGTATAGCCTTCAGGAAAGAAAGCAGACTGAAATTGATTAAGCTCGTTCGTAGCTCCTTTTGCCACCAACTTGCATAGCTTTTCTACAAACACATCTAACAATGTGGAAGAATTTAGAACCAAGTAAAGTTATTTGACAAAACATGTCAATAACTCGGTGAAATTTACAGATTGGACAAGTGGTTTTTCCAAATCTTTTCATTACATTAGCTTAACCTTGTCTGTTCAGACTGAACTTCACCACTTTGTCTATAGTATGGGGAAATTAATTATAGGAAATCAAAATTGGATGATTAACAAAATTTATGAGATTGCTACAGAGTGAGGGTTGAAACTGGACATAAGTATTACGTAAACTCGTTCTTGAGATTAAACTAAAGTAAAAAGAAGTATCTTCCGTTGGCACATACAAGATTGAGCAGCAACACACAGGTTTCGCACACAAATTATCTTCTTTAATATTGCAGAACGATTATTTGCAAGTCATTCATAACCTATTACTGAGTGTTATTTCAACAGACTGATACAGCAGTCTACATAAGATCTGATTCTAAGACGAGCCCATTAAGCTAGTGACTCTATCGTGATTGCAGAACGTAGTGAAGCATAAGTATTATACTAAACCCTGTTGCGTGCACAGACAATCAGCTTTCAATACTATACATCGATATGCTATATGTACATAGACATCACACAATACCGCACAAGTTAGAACAAAACTAACACCGCCAGATGCAAGCTATCAGCATCCTAGGACGTCACAATAAAATTCTAAATTTTTGGTCGAGCAATCATGGGGGCGCCATATCCCCGTACCTCAAACCCCATACTTCCAGATCCTTAATCGAAAAACAAAAAAGAGGCATCGGCATATATGATTTTACTATGAAATAAAACCAACCAGAGAAAAATCGAAAGTTAAAATGAAAATAACATTGCTTGCATGAAGGGTACTAAACTGAGGTAAAACCCTCATTTTGACCTCTGACCCCGAACCAAGGGGTGCCATACCCGTAACCATAGAACCATGGGACGCAAAGTAAACCCCACACCGGCAATGAGTTTCTCATGCCCGAAAACCCCCAAGTGAAACTTTTCAGTCGGACAGGACGTCAGAACAAATTTTCGAATTTTAGGTCGAGGAACCACAAACGTGCCATACCTCAAAACCTATGAACCTGAAACTTAATAGCAAAACAAAAAAAGAGGCATCGGCATTTATGATTTTACTATGAAATAAAATCAACCAGAGAAAAATCGGAAGTTAAAATAAAAATAACCTTGCTTCCGTGAGGTGTACTAAAATGAGGTAAAACCTCATTTTGACCTCTGACTGCGAACCAAGGGGGTGCCATACCCCGTAACATAGAACCATGGGCCGCAAAGTAAACCCAACTCCGGCAGTGAGTTTCTCATGGCCGAAAACCCCCAAGTGAAACTTTTCAGTCGGCCAGGACGTCAGAACAAATTATCGAAGTTTAGGTCGAGGAGCCACAAGGGTGCCATACCTCAAACCCTATGAACCTGAGCCTTAATCGCACAACAAAAAAGAGACATCGGCATTTATGATTTTACTATGAAATATAATCAAAAATCGAAAGTTGAGATAAAAATAACCTTGCTTCCGTGAAGTGTACTAAACTGAGGTGAAACCCTCATTTTGACCTCTGACCTCGAACCAAGGGGTGCCATACCCCGTAACCATAGAACCATGGGCCGCAAAGTAAACCCAACACCGGCAATGAGTTTCTCATGACCGAAAACGCCCAAGTGAAACTTTTCAGTCGGCCAGGACGTCAGAACAAATTATCGAAGTTTAGGTCGAGGAGCCACAAGGGTGCCATACCTCAAACCCTATGAACCTGAGCCTTAATCGCAAAACAAAAAAGAGACATCGGCATTTATGATTTTACTATGAAATATAATCAAAAATCGAAAGTTGAGATAAAAATAACCTTGCTTCCGTGAAGGGTACTAAACTGAGGTAAACCCTCGTTTTGCCCTCTTACCCCGAACCTTGGGGGCGCCATACTCCCTTACTTATGAAATAATGCGTCGCACAACAAAACCAGCACCGGTAATGAGTTTCCTGTGCCCGAAAACCCCAAAGTGAAACTCTTCAGCCACCCAGGACGTCAGAACAAATTATCAAACTTTGGGTCGAGGAATCATGATGTTGCCATACCTCAAACCCCATAAATGCAGAACCGGAGCCTTAATCGTAAAACAAAAAAGAGGCATCAGTATTTATCATTTTACCATGAAATAAAACCAACCACATAAAAAACGAATGTTAAGATAAAAATAACCTTGCTTCCGTGAAGGGTACTAAAATAGGGTAAAAAAACCTCATTTTGACCTCTGACCCCTAACCAAGGAAGTGCCACAAACCGTATCCGGCCGCAAAGTAAACACAATACCGGCAACGAGTTTTCCATGCCCGAAAACCCCCAAGTCAAACTTTTCAGTCGTCCAGGATGTGAGAACAAATTTTTTAATTCTGGGTCGAAGAACCACGAGGGTGCCATACCTCAAACCCCATAACTCCAGAACAGGAGCCTTAATCGAAAAACAAAAAAGAGGCATAGGCATTTACCATTTTGCTATGAAATAAAACCATCCACAGAAAAAATTCAAAAGTTAAGATAAAAATAACCTTGCTTCAGTAAAGGGTACTAAAATGGGGCAAAAACCCACATTTTGACCACCGAACCAAACCCCAAATCAAAAAAACACTCGGGGATGTACCCGGTAAATAGACTATGCCGGTTCGACTAAGCCCACGATCATGAAAATCGGTTATTTCGTACCCGAGTTATGGCCGATTACACACACACAGACGGAATTTAAAATAATTCACCCCTGCAACACACAATCTCCACTATGGAGGTCCTCCAGTGAGGTGCTAACAGATTTACGACCTCCGTCCCCATCGCAACCCATCCCACATACGAAGTCCAATTTTTGACAATTTTCGCACTCCATTTGCCAAATATTGCTGAAATTTTCCGCCTACTGCAGGAACGGGGCGGCCAGGGAAGATGCGGCGTACAAGATGTCATAAGAGTGATAGCATCTTGATGGTTGGTAGACCAGGACCTTGGGGAGAAAGAGCCTCGGGAATGGGCATGTATATAAAAGCGAAATATTATTACAGCCGCGTTTGCCCTAGGCTAGCAGACATTAATTGGTAAAAACGTTAGTTTCATTTACGTTGAAATTCCGATATTTAATAAGAATTATCAAAACACATCGCATAGAAAGTGTTACAATAATTTGCACAATATGCTATGTGATTGATATTGATGTTCCACTTCATTTGCCCCCCTCCAGTTTGTTATTGGTGCCCCCAACTTGATATATGTGCCACCGTGCAGTTTGATACTGGTGCCTCCTCCAGTTTTATATTGTTGCCCCTCCATTTTATATTGGTGTCCCCTCCAGTTTCATAGTGGTACCTCCCTCTAGTTTAACATTGGTGCCCCCTCTAATTTGATACTGGTGCCCCCTTCGGTTTAATATTGGTGTTTCCCTCCCACTTGATATAGGTGCCAGTTTGATGCTGTAGCCCCAGTTTGAAATTAGTGCCACCCTTGATTTTGATGTTGGTGCCCCTCCATGTTTGATTTTGGTGTCCCCCTCCAGTTTGATATTGGTGCCCCATCTAATTTGATATTGGTGCCCATCTCCAGTTTGATGTTGGTGCCCCCTCCAATTTGATATTGTGATTTTGGTGCCCCCTCCAATTTGATATTGGTGTCCCTCTCCAATTTCATATTATTGCCCCTTCAGTTTGTTGTTGGTGCCCTCCAATTTGATATTGGTGCCCCCTTAGTTTGAGATGGCAACACTTTGAAGTATTAAGCGTAATATATAAGTCACAAATCTGGAAACTCTGCATATAAATCTGGCGAAACAGTAGTCATCACGTTAAAACAATTGTCTTTGATGAATATTGTAATATGGCAATTAAGATTACTTTCTCATACAGTGTCATATCCGAGTAACTAAGATTTTCTACTCGGCAGACAAATTTGAATAGGTTAATCATCGTAATTTTACCCAATTTCCCAACGAAAATGTACAATATTTAGTAATATTGTAAGTTTGTGTAACATCTAAAACGATACAATCAAATAAATTCTACTTTAACCAGCTTGTCATTACAGATACGCTATCAGTAATTGTATGTTCATATTGCACCCTGACGGTTTAAAATTTAGCAGTGCCGCTCTTTTCTAGTTTTTTAATTTTTTAAAATATTTATTTGTAAAATATATTGTGTAGCGCATATTGCAGTGGTGAGTGCGGTATGGTGCCTAACTCGTTTCAGAGATGGAGACGACTTTGACTAGAACAATGTTTGGTATTAATTATATTTAATAGTGTTTACAGATTTAAATTAATTTATAAATTTCTTCCGACTATATTTAATAAAGAGTGAAGAGTTATGAGGTTGTATTTTATATATAAAGAATATATTCTAAATAGATAACCGTATATATAACAACGTCAAAACAATATATTCTTTGACCTGCGCAATTTACACATGCATATGGAAAACAAACAAACAAACAAACAAAATTTTATTGGTTGATAACTGCATATATTTTATACAAACATGCCAAAATTAAAACTAAATATTATTCTTGTTACAAAAAATAAACACCTTTGAGTCAGCCAATAAAGACTAATCATTTAGGGTTGCCTTCTACAACTGATTATATGTGTCTGTCGTAATGTAAAACTACTTTTTAGGTCAACCTTTTTAATCAAGTATTTGAATTGGTTAGCGCTTGGAATGTTCGCAAGATTTTTGTTACCAACAGATTCTCAGAGCAATTCCACACATTAATAAACCTTATGGCAAGTGAGTGTTTTAATGTGTTAGTCTTTAATTTTCATTTTTAACCAGCCTTTTGGCATGGCCTCTAGCAGTCGTTACAGCGGAAACATTAAATAAATGCAGTTATCAACCAATAAAATTTTGTTTGTTTGTTTGTTTGTTTTCCATATGCATGTGTAAATTGCGCAGGTTGAAGAGATATATTGTTTTGACGTTGTTATATATACGGTTATCTATTTAGAATATATTCTTTATATATAAAATCTCGACCTCATAACTCTTCACTCTTTATTAAATATAGTCGGAAGAAATTTATAAATTAATTTAAATCTGTAAACACTATTAAATATAATTAATACCAAACATTGTTCTAGTCAAGTTGTTTTCTTATTTGAAACGAGTTAGGCACCATACCGCACTCACCACTGCAATATGCGCTACACAATATATTTTACAAATAAATATTTTAAAAATTAAAAAACTAGAAAATAGCGGCACTGCTAAATTTTAAACCGTCAGGGTGCAATATGAACATACAATTACTGATAGCGTATCTGTAATGACAAGCTGGTTAAAGTAGAATTTATTTGATTGTATCGTTTTAGATGTTACACAAACTTACACTATTACTAAAATATTGTACATTTCGTTGGGAAATTGGGTAAAATTTAAGATAATTAACCTTCTCAAATTTGTCTGCCGAGTAGAAAATCTTAGTTTACCGCATATGACACTGTATCGAGAAAGTAATCTTGATCGCCATTCTTCAACATTCATCAAAGACCATTGTTTTAACGTGATGCCTACTGTTTCGCCAGATTTATATGCAGAGTTTCCAGATTTGTGACTCTATATATTACGCTTAATTACTTCAAAGCTCATCTCAAACTGAAGGGGGCACCGATATAAAATAACAGGGCGCCGACAACGGAACTGAAGGGGCAATAATATGAAATTGAGAGGGACACCCAATATCAAATTGGAGGGGGCACCAAAATCACAATATCAAATTGGAGGGGGCACCAAAATAAACCGGAGTGGGGCACCAATATCAAATTCAAGAAGGGGCACAAATATCGAAATGAGAGGGGGCACCAGAATTCAAACTAGAAAGGGGCGCCGACCCTCAGAAATCAAGGGTGGCACTCATTTATGGGACTTTAACAGATACCAAACTGGTGGGGGCACCTATATCAAAGTGGAGGGAAACACCAATACTAAACCGAAGGGGGCACCAGTATCAAATTAGAGGGGGCACCAATGTTAAACTAGAGGGAGGTACCACTATGAAACTGGAGGGGACACCAATATAAAATGGAGGGGCAACAATATAAAACTGGAGGAGGCACCAGTATCAGGAACTGGCACGGTGGCACATCTGTCGAGTTGGGGGCACCAATAACAAACTGGAGGGGGCAAATGAAGTGGAACATCAATATCAATCACATAGCATGCCGAATCTATTTGTAACACTTTCTCTTGGCGATGTGTTTTGATAATTCTTTGTGAAATATCGGAATTTCAACGAAATGAAACTAACGTTTTTACCAATTAATGTCTGCTAGCCTCGGGCAAACGCGGCTGTAATAATATTTCGCTTTCAGAATACATGCCCATTCCCTGAGGCTTTTTCTCCCCCAAGGTCCTGGTCTACCAACCAGTCAAGAGATGCTTCTTCCCTACTAACATCTCTTGTACGCCGCACTTCCCTGGCCGCCCCGTTCCTGCCGGTAGGCGGAAAATTTCAGCAATATTTGGCAAATGGAGTGCGAAAATATGTAAAAATTGGGGGTAGTATGTGGGATGGGGCTACAATGGGGACGGAGGTCATAAATCTGTCAGCACTCACTGGAGGACCTCCACGGAGGGCCCCTGCTCTTTTACCGTCGAGTTAACCTCAGCTCCGCCAACCTCAGCTATCGGTCCCCTGACACCTTGGAGCATCAGCATGTATGGCTTTCAAATATGGTAATCCGACGACTCTAATGATATGTTAACATTACGACAATATCTAAGGCCAACTTTGACTGCAACTGTGCCTCAAATATCCTAGTTTTCAGACATCAAAGCCATGTGAAAGCAATTTCTCTACAGATGCAAGGTCCGTCACTTCCATTCTGCGAATAAATAGTATATATATATCAGAAAAAACAATTTTTAGTCAGTTATGAGTAGTTGAATAAAAGTTCATATAAATTAGCTATAATTTTCATCCAATCGTTCAGATGAGTCTTTGATATTTTTTCGGTAACGCTCAAAAAAAGAACTTTTTTCAAGTTACGCATACAGTCCAGCTGGAGGACCGAAATTTAAAATAGGTTAGTAGTCAGCAACCGTCGAGCTAGAATTTGCATTTAACATACATATTTACGCGGGAACCCTATAATCAACCAAGCCATAAATCTGTCGTAATGGTCTGCAGCGCAGGACTTCTAGCTTGAGGTCGTTTTTAGATTTCCCTGTGCCAAATAATCATGTTGGGCAAAAAACTAGGGCGACGATGCTCCAGGGTGTGACTTCCGTATGAATGTAATCAGAGTTTTTGTGACGGAGCTGGCTTCCACTTACAGCTAGTGCTTCGGCAAGTTTGACTGCAAATACCACGAAACTTGAGACCCTGCACCCGCGCCCGGGAATAGACTTGGGTGTGTTATTCCGGCTTTGTGGCGCTGGAGCCCTGGTATGTCTCATATCTGATATGAAAAATTAAATTTTAGCCGTGAGGGCTCCCCATATCATTAATGTCAGGTGATATGAGGCGGCACATGCCATATCTGTCATTCATTAATAGACAGGATAAATGTTGTTCTATAGTCACAAGTCAATGTGTTTGTTTGGGCACATGCAATCGCGCAAGTATTTTATATAGTTTGATAAGAAAACTCCGCATCTCGATTGTACCTGGAGAATTATTTAATGTAGCCAACAAGGTTGAATATCCACTGAATAAATTTCGCTCAACGACGAGTCTCCAAATTCCCTCCAAACCAATAGTCTAGGCTGGTCCAAAGGTTATTCATAAAATGGCCTGGATAACATATCGAAATGTGCTGGAATTGAACGGCTGTACCATACTTCACCTTAACTAGTACGGCATTTACGTTATATTGTTACCAACATTTGGAACCTATGCAGTGTCTGGCACTGCCTTAGACACCCTATTTTTTATAAATCTTTCGGTAAAAGCTAGGGGTGTTGTTACTTCTCCACAGTTTCAAGCAAACCATGTCTTCTTGCGGTTTTATTGACAGTGTGCGGCATTATTTAATCAACGTTCATATGGCCCAGGTACAAATATCAAGAATAAAAAAACGGCACATCACAGATGGCTAATAAGGCGCATTACCTAAAACGGAGTTTGTTACAGTTAATTTTCGACAAATAGGTAGCTAAGGGTGTGAACCACACTGTAAAGATAAAATGTAGTAGCTAGGGGTTTGTCGTACACCATTGTAAATTGATTTACGGTCAGTGTGTCACCCTGACTGTCTATACGTTAGGGTCACAAGTACAGGGAACAAAAGTTCCAAACAGCGGGGACATTATAACGTGAACGTAGCATAGTTCATTTACATAATCACGATCATGTGCAAACATCGTATCTTAATTAGTGCACATCGTAATTATACTGCTAACTCATACATTAAGTAATGAATTCAGTCCGGGAATTGGTTAAAATTACTATTAAAAAAGTGCATTATGTCAAAAACTTCGTTTTTGCGGAATACAGGATATTTGATATATAGGCGATCGTATTTTGCATTCATAGAATTATATCAGATACTTGGCAAACATAAATTCGATTTCACAAATGATGAATCACACTTTATCAATGGTCCATTTGGTTTGTAACCCAAACATAAACAATATATATTAGAGAAATCTTTTCGACAGATATATTGTATTTTCAATTCCGAATAGATTTGAATTAATGCTCCATATCAATTTTGTCACTATTTCATAGTTTTACGATTTTTAGGAGAAAAGATGGCTAACAGCTCTGTTGCGAAAACATAGCTAGTGAGGCTTCAATAAGGCCATCGGTTTGGAGTTTATCCTCTGTCGTTATTTCCCTGAAACCTAAGACTTCACTATTTTGGTTTTGGGATTGTAAGAAAAATCTGGTTAGCAGCTCTGTTGCGAAAACATAGGTAATGAGGCTTAAATGAGGCCATCGGTTCGAATTACACCTTCTGTCGTTATTGCCTTAAAACCCAAAACTATATCTAATAGCCGCGTTATTAGAAGAAAATAGATGTTTAAATTTACACTTTTACTATTGTAGATTTATAAAAATCATGAACGAAATCACTGAAGCGCTTGCTAATAATTATTTATATGATCCAGCAAAAGCTGTTTAGTGGGAATTCTGTACGTCTCTATTTTAAATACAATTTAGGTTGACATTTTAAAATATGTAAAATTGATTGTAAACTACTTTTTGCTTTTTTATCGCTGGGCATCAAGTACAAAAAACATGAGTTACAATTTGTTAGGAGAAGTGATGTGCTTAAGAAAAGCGCACCACAGCATAATATTGTTTGCAATTCAATTATAGCGATTCCACATTTACAGCTTATGCAAATAAAACTGTTCTAGCATTGATGTTCGGACGCAAAACCATTCAAATAGGAATTTTCAGGCACTGTCACACCATCACGACACGA
>JASANE010029940.1:0-40258 GCA_030248225.1 Trileptium ribeirensis | reverse complement strand
TATGTTGTTCTTCGTTCAGTTACGTATTGCTAAAGTATGTATGGAGGTAGGACATCATAATGACCGACAATGTCCGTCATAATTTAGAGGTCCCAAGAGCGGGATCAAAAGTATGGAGGTAGGACATCATAATGACCGACAATGTCCGTCATAATTTAGAGGTCCCAAGAGCGGGATCAAAAGTATCATGGAGGTAGGACATCATAATGACCAACAATGTCCGTCATAATTTAGAGGTCCCAAGAGCGGGATCAAAAGTATGGAGGTAGGACATCATAATGACCGACAATGTCCGTCATAATTTAGAGGACCCAAGAGCGGGATCAAAAGTATGGAGGTAGGACATCATAATGACCGACAATGTCCGTCATAATTTAAATTTAGAGGTCCCAAGAGCGGGATCAGAATTATGGAGGTAGGACATCATAATGACCCACAATGTCCGTCATAAATCTGAGAGCGAACGCTGAAAACGACCACGACGTATCGCGGTATATAATTTGGGAAATCTGAGGTGTGTCACACTCTTCAGTAAAGTATCTAATAATATATAAGTAAGTATAAGTTTGGTATGGCGCAATAGTATTCGTCGAAAAATGACTGAAGATACCGACTCAATTGAGATATATAAAACGTTTGAAAGAAAAATGACATCATTTATGAAATCACGAGTGCATCGATTCACACTCTGCTGTGCGGATGCAATAAAAATGCGATGTAACCACCGACAAAAACATTTTTTCAAAAATTACCTGAAATACCCTCGTTCGAGACACAATTAAGTTGTCGCTGGCGCTGCCTTGCTTAAACGCCGGACCGAGCAATTTTTCACCCAGATAATTAATGTCTGCATCGTTGAGTTCCCGTGAGGCTTTTGTAAAATCGCGAAAACGCCATTTCAATTTGTCGGCAAACATCGCCCAGTTGACTTCTTCCATTACTTCATCCTGAAATAATACACAACAATTAATCAGCTCGATGATTTATGACCATGTAACAACTAATCACACGCATAAAGACCTTCTTGCAAGCTTAATCAGCAATTACATGCCAGATATGCCGGTTGCCTTTCGAGAGACCAAAATTCCGGTCTCGAGCAGTGCTAGTATAACGTAGTGCGGACAACGAGCGAACAACCAGCCGTACTTTCTGCCCGGTATAATGTTTCGAAGTAAACAGAGCACAGGAAACAAAGCAAGAAACCAAAAAATAAGAAGCTTTTGATCGACATGTACGGCATGTAGCTGGAAATGGTATACGACAAAATACATTAAGCGTTGAGGATAGTCGTTGTACGACTCTGCTAAGAATTTGATTAACATTCACCTTTGAACCGGATAGTCACTGGTCGTTTTAGGTGTCTTTCAGCAAACATCCAGAGAACCAAATTATTGAAATTCGGTTTGTTCATCGATAGCGAAATAAATATAGTTAACATCTCGATTTCCACCTGTAACGCAAAAAGATTCGGCGACGCGGACTACAGCTCGGGAAGACAACCGTCAGAATGGAGGCGTGACTTGAAAACAGTGATGGATGGAGCTGACACCACGGAGTCCGGTAGCTGATTCCAGCCGTTAATGATACGATATGCGAACGAATAACGGGCACAGTCAAGTCTGGGATAGAGCTTAGGTCGCAATTTGTAAGCATGTCCTCGTAAGTTATCATGGGGAGCGAACTCGAACCAATTACCGATTGGGAAATCAACATTACCACGAAAAGCGCTAAAGATCATGATCAAATCCGCTCGGTAGCGCCGAGTAGAAAGCGTCTGCAGTTTCAAAGCTCGTAAACGGTAATTTAAATAAAGCATAAAGCCTATTAATTATTAATTTTAGCGTGAATGGATAGCCAGATTACTAAATCAAGCAAAGTTAACTGGTAGTCTTTCGAATACTGTTAGAGCAAGTAAAGACTTGACGAGATAAATTTTATTATTGTAATTATTAAAACTGTTTAAGAGAGCGATAATTTACAAAAACAGTTCCCCGAAAGACAATAACAACAGACTGAACCTGGCTAGTCCAAAGTGAGGGGGCGGTATTCTCGGCTGCCCCCGGCAAAAATTCGGGTACCTCCTGGCTCAAAGCCCCTGGTGAGAAAAATAAACGTTTAGACGGCAAAAAAATTGGCCCGCCGGTAAAATCCGGCACCCCCGGCTATAATTTCCGAAGTTTGGACTAGCCAGTGAACCCTGGGCTTCCTAGGCTAAAACACCAAGTTCATACCACTGCGCCACAGCTGCGCTAAGTGTGGATGTATTACACATCAGTAACCAGTTTTGCATAGGCGTAAATACAGGGTAAACCAGGTAAATTTTAGCGACTCTGCAGGCAATATAGCTTCATTTTAAGCATCAGCGCACCAAATTATCTAGTTGTTGTAAAATAGTTTTGCTTAGAGTATTATTTCTACAATAAGTCTGGTTACCGCTTAATGAATCCACGAAATATACGCAATTCGCTCATGAACTATGACAATAATTTACAATAACAAATTTCTGGCTTTATACTCGTCGCCGAATCACTCATTATCCGTTCAGCCAATTTCGAGACCACTATTATAGTGCTACCGATGAGCTCTTACTTTAGTTTAATAGTTTAATAGCACCACTACCATATCGTGCTTTCAAACTAGCGTAATGTACAATCACGGACAGAATTATCAGCACAAAAAAGGTGCATACGTGCCAGCACGCAGAGGCGTTTAAACGCCTCAGAATGAATAATTCTATGGGACTTGTGCATGATTGTCAAATAATGAAGCGTTGACATCTGGCGTAGAATGCGGCAAATTATAATCCATGTTGCTGCGCATCAGTAATATTGTTGTTAACACACTTCTTGTGTCCACTTACTTAATTCAGTGTTCATCTGCAGTCGCGGAAAGAATTAAATGCACAAAAACGCACGGACAACATCAATGCGTCTGAACAAGTTTGCATGCGCGTGCGTGTAAACAGGCTTCTTGCGTCCGTATGTGTTTAAACCCATCTGGCTCGATGCGCAAGCGTTTAAAAGCGTCTGCGGGCGCGTGTGTTTAATGTTGCGTACGTGTGTGTTTAAACACGTTTGAGTGTTTCCGTTTTAACACATTTGCGTGCGTGCTCGTGTGCGGTTAATTCTGTCCGTGACTGTTTTGCAAAATTTTGCAAAAAAAACGTTTTTAACTACGCAAAACTATCCATTTTAAGACACATCGTTAATGTATCTGCATGGATACGTGTTCAGTACGGTCGAGAAATAAATGTAGCCTTTCCAGTGCGCGAGCAGTGACCGACCATAGAGTGAGCAGCAGTCTGCGACCATAGAGTGAGAGTGCGAGCATAGAGTGAGCAGCAGTCTGCGACCATAGAGTGAGAGTGCGAGCATAGAGTGAGCAGCAGTCTGCGACCATAGAGTGAGAGTGCGAGCATAGAGTGAGCATAAAGCGACCATAGAGTGAGCAGAAGTCTGCGACCATAGAGTGAGAGTGCGAGCATAGAGTGAGCAGCAGCCTGCGACCATAGAATGTGAGTGCGAGCATAGAGTGAGCATAGAGGGACCATAGAGTGAGCAGCAGTCTGCGACTATAGAGTGAGAGAGTGAGCATAGAGCGACCATAGAGTGAGCAGCAGTCTGCGACTATAGAGTGAGAGAGTGAGCATAGAGCGACCATAGAGTGAGCAGCAGTCTGCGACTATAGAGTGAGCAGTCTGCGACCATAGAGTGAGCAGCATTCAGCAGTATCTGGCACTGTATCAGCACGCAGTGTTCTGTGGGTGAAATTTTTTTCGAATTTTTTCGTGCGCCGCGACGCATTGTATGATAAATATGATTGAAAACAGATCATATTGTTTCGGGAGTTCGTTCGCGCTCGTTTGTACATAAATACACTTACTAAATTTATTCCGTACTCTGACACTAAATATAATTATTTATTTCTAGCGAACTTACATTCAATACGTTCGAAAAAGCGTATTCCCAGAAAATTGTTGCATGAGAATCGCGGTCCTGCGAATGGTGAACGGTAACGACAACCGGCAGCGAAAGCGCCTGAAATATGAGAAAAATATAATATTATTAAAAAATTATAAAATATTTATAATAATTTAATTAATAAATACTATTAATAATATTAAAATAGAAACAATATCGCTTTATTAAAGACACAATATTAGGTTTTTCATTTCAGCTTTGATTATTACTAAAATGTCGTTGGTTCGAATAAACAATAATAGTCTTTTAATTACATAAAGTTGAATAAAACATTGAGTAGCGCCAAGCGTATTATATAATAATTTTTAATAACACATCGCCAGTTTGGTCTGAGGTCCGATCGGATCCGATAAGACACGACCAAACTACATTATGTATACGTGTGTGTATATATATGTTTTAATTGTTCACATCATGCCATCCGATTCGTATCAGATTTAGGTTGCACAAAATTGTACATGCTGTATCGGATCGGCCACAATTGAACACTCTATCAAACATTATGTACATATGCAAATCGGAACGCATACACTGCACAGTTTGGTACAACCTGAAAACAATGCACATACATATATTATAGTGTGACTGGTGTGAAGAACACAAACCACAGGCTCGCAAAGATGTTCTCTGCTGTCGCATAAACGATTAAGCTGTAATCATTGGTTCAACCATTATTTCAACTTAATTATTATGCAGCATACGCGCTAGTAGGGTTAGGGGGTTACCCCTCCTGAGGTTCGAACTCCTTCCTCCTGACACGTTGCATACCCCAACCCCCCCCCCCGGCCTGTGGCGAAAGCACTCACCGTATAACCCCCTCGAGGACCCGACTAACCATTCTGAAACCTTGGACTTCGAGCATGTATGCTCAATATTCCAGCAACCAAATACTATATGTTGGCTTTCCCACAAAGGAAGAGGAGGCCCCATAGGGATTTTGGCCTCCCCCAGGTATTTTTGATTTCCCCAAGTTCAGCTCCCACCCCGAGGTATTTTTCTGCACGACTAAAAATAGGCCAATTTTTCTATGCGAGGCAAAAAATACGGCAAGTTTTCCTTAAGGAAATAAAAAAATCCATAAATGTTTATACTGCGGCGATAAAAACACTATAATTGCGCCGTGAATCTATAGTGTTTCACTATATAATGTGCATTGTTATTGCAGATTTACCTGTTAATCGGCCATTTATGCCATTTTAGCGTTTTTCAGCACCGCCATAGTTCAGCTGGGTGTCCAAAGTTCGACCTCTAGGCACGCCAAATATCTTGCCCCCATGTGCCCCCCACCTAGTTCGATTTCCCCAGGTACCTTGGAGGCAGTTTAGGAACGCCAGACTGGGCTCTCCATTCGGTGAAAATTTTGCCAGGGGGCCTGAACCAAAGGGCCACCCTGGTTCCGAACCAGCGGGCGCCCGATTTTGCCAGGGCGCATTTTTCCAAAAGAAAATCATGTCAGAAATGCTGCCAAAATGGTTTTTATGGAGAGAAAGAGCGATTTTGAAGCAAATCTTGGGAATTTTTGGCTTCAAAACGGAATTTTAGTACAAATTTAATCAAATTTTATGTACTTTGGACCGATTGAAAACAAAAAATTTTTCGAAGAGACAGTGAACCAGACGAGCCCAAAATTTTGCCAGGGGGCATGAACAAAGGGGCACCTGTTCAGAACCAGAGGGAACCGAAAAATCCCAGGCCCCCCAATTTGGAGAGCCAGCGAGATATGTACTGTGCGCGTCAGATATGACTGTCGGATTTTGAGTGAGCGAGGTCAAGCGAGTCTCGAGCAAACTGAGAGAGAGCAGCTCCCTCGAAATTATTAAAAATAAATAATAAATTCTTTTTTAAAACAGATTTATAGTCGCGAGCGAGCGGCATTCATTTTTGGCGAGTACTGTATATATGCTTACAAAAATTTGAACATCGATGCTGTCTTCGGGTGTGCCGAACAGAAAATTCGACGTAAACAGGAAACAGTACTTGGTATTGGCGACAGTCTGAAATGAGATAATAATAATAATACTGTACATGAAATAACAAATTATTATTTTATCGAATTTATGTTTTTGTCATATTTCCTTGCATTTTTATTGCCCGACAAAAATAACTGTCCCCGTTTCAGCGAGTGAGCAAAATTAAGTTCACATCAAGCAATCAGCGAACACCGAGCGAGCAAAATTCATTAATGTCTGGCGGATAAACATGCATATTTCACATGACTTTACAATGCTTATGTGGTGGTGACATCATGTTCAGTACAACGACCTGGAATTATCATAATACTAATAAGGAGCCAATGTGACCATCTTCCCCCCCCCCAAAAAAAAGCACGTTTGGATTTTCCAGGCATTAAAATTCACGTGACCAGATGATTATGTATGCATGTAGCTTAGCCATTATTGTTACAAAGAAAATGTGCTGGAAACCCGAGTATGCAAAGCAGCCTTCCGCACAAGAACAGACGTTTGATGCGCATTATGTTATATGGCTATAAACCGAAACGACTTGTCGACAAATGCTACTTTGCATACGGACTAGTCCAAAGTCATATTTGACGCTATACTGTTAGCGTTACACAAAACAGAACAGGGTATACCTTGGCTTCCACCGGTGCCGCGGCCCTTTAGCTTCTGGAACAGTCGATGCTAGTACCGAGGAAGCAAAAGAACTGTGTGAAGCTATAACGTTTTGCTCCATTGGGATCAGCTCCGGTTCAATACACTAGTAAATTTATAATAGATATCATGTTTTAGACAATTGATGTCAAATCCACCATACAAAAAGCTAGCTAGCTAAAAATTAACTAAATAGTAATATCAACTAATTAGCTAATTAATTAACTAATTAGCATCCATGGTAAAATCATATAGCTTTAAAAGCTATATATTCATAACCAGCGACATCGAAAAAGCCCGAGCGCAAAAAATTAGCAATTTTGAAGTGATTTCAAAATTTGCATAAAAATAACAATATTTAGCTAATTAATTAACTAATTAGAATGTAAAGCCAAATTTTAGAGCTTAAGGAATGTCATATTCGTGATCAGCAACATAGAAAACCCCGTATGCAATCTATTTTTCATTTCTGAGTACTTTGAAAATTTTCAAAAATTTAGGCTAATTTATAATAATTAATTAGCAATTAGCTAATTAGCATGTTTTTAACTTACTCGAATAGTATTAAACACCAGATTCTTAATCAGCAGGGGGAGATGTAGTATATGCACCAAAAATAGCTTTACAATAATTTTTCATTGAAAATTAAGCAATTTTCGTTTGAAAATGCTAAAAATTGGCTAACACCCTTAACTAGTTAGCAGTGAGTAACCGGAATGCCGGTTACGGCGAAAATCGTGTTCCGGTTGCGGTTATGGCAAAAAGCAAAAACCATACCGGAATTCCGGTTTAAAATTTTGTTTGACATTTTCAATATTTTTTTTGCTTCATCTGTGGTCCAAACGTATGTAATATCATGATACAAATGTATGTAATACAATGATCAAGTTCCAACACAACCAAGCAAAAGAAAAGATTAACTCATGAATTTGCCGTGTGAAACGTAAGTAGGGCGCATAATTTCAGTAGGAATTTTTCATCTTAAGCTGCAGGAGTTTGTTAACAAAACAAATCCAGGTCGATGCTTGTAGCAGCTATTTTGGACATTTAGAAGTCTGCGTGGTATGTTCAAAATAAACCGGTGAAACTCGCTAAAAGACTATGGATTACGTAGAAGTACTTAGCGTAAGCTTGACTAACATAAATTGCGTGAGGCACCAGGCGCTGCGCTTGCAAACTTTGTAAATCAGTCTACATTAAATAGTAAAGTAACGTTATCTGCAACGCAGCCAGAAACTGCGTTCTTGGCAATGAACTGTATTTATTGAAACTGTGCAAGCAGTATCACAGTTTGTCTCATTTACAGCATTCTGATTAGAAAGTTATCATCATTATCATCTACGTGACGGCCATTGGTTGCCCAACACTAGCCTGAACAGTGTCTCTGACCACTGATTAAAAAATTACCTTCTATTATTTTCTCTAAGAACCATATAAGCCAAAAATTTCAAGTTACCTACAGAAAAACATGTAACAAACGTACTGCGTAGTGGGAGGCGATTGGAGACAGAGAGCGAAAGTGTTTATTCTACGCTCCATGCGTTGTAAACACATTAAGTTTGACGCAGTATACGCAAGTGTGTATAGTGGAAGGCATTTTTTGCTTTGGGTGTCCAAAAAACCGACATATTGGTCGATAAATAAATATAATTATTAGCTTTCTCAGTTCTTTAAAGTTTCAGAAAGGCAATAATCTCATCGTAATCTGGCTTGTCCACAGTGGGGGAAGGGTGGGGGGACCCCCCACTTTCCAAATCCCCCATGTTCGTGAGATGTTCCCCCATGTCCGTCCCCCCCCACTCGGCCAAAACCCCCCATGTTCACCTAATTCCAAAATTTTTTTTATGTCTGAAAATTTATGTTTTTTTATTTGCAAATTGTTTTTTAAACATTAATTACCACTATTTATAATGCTAAAATATTGTTTTTTAGCTTGAAAGTACGTTCACAGTAGTAAAAATGCATGAAAATATGGAAATATTTTGTATTTTTAAGCAAAATTTATCCCCCCCCCCACTTTGAAATTTCCCCCGAGAATGAACATGGGGGCCCCCAAATTTCCCCCCCCCCACTTTTCGGAGGGCTGTGGACAGGCCAGGTAATATATTATGTTTAATGTAATAGTTATTTTTAATACATTTTAATTCCACTGTACCTTCTTTTTTCATCTGTTTTACTTTATATAAGTTTCGAAGACCAGGTTCCGGTTCCGGTTTAAACGGACGGTTCCGGTTCCGGTTATTCCCAGCTAGTTAGTTAATTACTAATTAGCTAAAGCAAATTTTGACCAAAACTATGTCTTGTACCTGTCGTATAGTAGGCCTTTCAAACAAATTTTTTTAAAAATCGGCCCAGTAGTTATTGAGGAATTCGAGGGACGGACGGACCATGCCGATTTTTCCACCTCTGACGAAAACAAAAACGCTTCGCTTCGCTCCGCTCAATAACATGAATTAAAACAAAAAAAAATAGAATAACAAGAGACTTAATTACATCCTCTTTCTTGCCGGGTCCTTTTGCTGCTCTTCGACCATCCATCGAGATTTTCTGCAACAACAACAACAACAATAATAATAAATAAAATTTGTAGTAATAGTCATTAAAACAAATTAAAAACTGTAAAAAAACTTAATTACTTTATTATATTCTTAAAATTGTACATTATACTCAAGGGCGTAGCCAGGGGGGGGTTGCGGGGGTCGCGACCCCCCCCTTTTGGCTCAACCCCAAACAAATTTCTTTTTGAACGATTCCTGTTGAAAATCATGTCGGAAATTGCCCTAAAACTATCCTCTCTCATACTAGAAAACAATTACTTTCAACCGTATTTTTGACCAAACTTCACATTTTTGTATTAAAATTCGCTATTTTGGCTACAGTTACATTTTTTACTTGTTTATGGCGTACTTAATATGCCAATTCTGGACCCCGCTTTCACATTTATGAGCGCGACCCCCCGGGACCTCCCCCTTTTAGGTACCCACTGCGGGCCGCGACCCGCCCCCCCTTTCAAAATTCCTGGCTACGCCCTTGATTATACTCCTTCGTTTTATCTTAAATTTTAATTGTATATAAATTTAATGAAAGTAACGAATTTAGATGTATTATTGTACATTGTTAAAAATTAAACTTTAAACAAAAGTGCCACAGCAGTTAGTACAGCGGTGTTTTGATGCTACCGGTTATTCGGTACCCAAGGAGCAGGACGTGGACCTAAAACACCAATTGCTATATTGATGTTCCACGCCTGAGCATGCAAATTAACGATCAATCTTGTACATTCCAAATACCCCATCGGCAACAAATACCGGAACTTTTCCATTATTAACAATATCAAACATTACCGCAGTCAGACTTCCTGAAAGCAAACTTAATTAAATAAGACATAATAGTTTCATGGAAACGGCTCTTTTTCACCGGTAGTCACAGTTAAATACTCTGAATTAAATAACACATAATGTAAATGCAGACTATTCAAGTCTTTCTTGCCGTCAGCATTATCGTATCCGAATAATCTGAAATAGATAACATTTAATATACATGTACACATGGGCTTTATACGTAATTATTGCCAATCAACCTAAAAATAGATAATAAATTTATAGGTTAGGACGTTATGTATTATTCTTGCAAAGAACCAAGTTATTTCATCAACTACAACGGGAAACAATATGTAGTTTTGTTTATCCCATAAGGGGAACGTCTTTTTGCTTATCTCCCGAAGGAAAACTCTACCTGTAAGAACGATCATGCTTATCCTTGTAAACCAAGTTAAAACTTTAAAAAAATAGTACACTGATCAATTATAGACTCTGACTTCAAATTATTTTAGATAGTAAAAATCAAAAATTATCATCAAATTTAACTCAATTTGGTTTAACTTTTTTAAATCATTATTATAGAGAATGGTGTATAAATATATTTTGCAAGTAACCAAACATTAGATCCAGTGAAACGTGTAGATGATCTTAATACCAATTGGCTGGTACAGTACTCGCCAAAAATGACCGTCGCATTTCGAGCGAGTCGCGAGCGAGTGGCTCGCTCGAGATTTCGCAACTATTTAAATTAATAGAAAATTCTATTTTTAGAACAAATTTATTTCGAGCGAGTCTCGAGCGAGTGTCGAGCGAGTCGCGAGCGAGCGACAGTCATTTTTGGCGGGTACTGTAATTAAGTACTTTTATAGTGAAGCAGGACGAATAAATATTTTCTATAAAGACATTTTGACAATATTCATCGACTATTAGGATAAACAATTTGGTCTGAACCAAACAAATATTGCATTGTACCAACATTTTCACTATAATAAGTCCATTCACTGTAATAACTATTATAGTAGTAGTTATATTATTTGCTGAAAAACCCGTAGAATTTCGACAAAACATAAATAATCATGATATAAATACCCTATAGGAGCTATAAATATACATAATCATGATATAAATACCCTATAGGAGCTATAAATATACATAATCATAATATAAATACCCTATAGGGTGTTTCCTTGGGGGAATTTAATTAGTTAATTCCTATAGGGGCTATAAATATATATCTGATATAAATTCCTAAGCTATAAATATACATAATCATGATATAAATACCCTATAGGAGCTATAAATATACATACAGTACCCGCCAAAAATGACTGTCGCTCGCTCGCGACTCGCTCGACACTCGCTCGCGACTCGCTCGAAATAAATTTGTTCTAAAAATAGAATTTTCTATTAATTTAAATAGTTGCGAAATCTCGAGCGAGCCACTCGCTCGCGACTCGCTCGAACTCGCTCGCTCGAAATGCGACGGTCATTTTTGGCGAGTACTGTAATCATGATATAAATACCCTATAGGAGCTATAAATATACATAATCATGATATAAATACCCTATAGGAGCTATAAATATACATAATCATGATATAAATACCCTATAGGAGCTATAAATATACATAATAATGATATAAATACCCTATAGGAGCTATGAATAAATCCAAAATATTTTGCACCGCACCAAAAACTTACCATGGAGTCAAATTTCGCAATAAGCAGCTGTTTGTCTTCGTGGAACGTTAGCGTTTGATCGCCCACTCCCACGATCGATCCTGCTGCCTTTCGACTTAATCTAAAACACAAAATATTTATAAATGCTACAATTATTATTATTGTGATTGCAAAAAGATAACAATATTCCATGCAGCAAAATACTAATATTATCAATATTTTGCCATAACATTAATAAAAATAAAATATATTGGCCCAAAATAAACCGCTACTATAACAGTCCGTTTCTAAAATGTCCAGGTTGTAAAAGTATCCCAACTGTAATAAAATAAAACCAGTTCAAAGCATTTTTATTAAGATACTGGTGTAAGTTAAGCCATATTGAGCTACTCAGGTATCAAAATTTAATTTGAGTTGTAACAATAATTAATAAGTTGAGTTATAGATATTGTAAAATTTGCAAGAAAAAACACTATAAAACACGATCACGAATTGCAGTGTTCATAGAACTGACCTTTGGTGGTCCCGAGCTGATCAAGCAGGAGGGGAACCCCAAAGAGTTGAAAACATAACTCAGCCTGGTGGGTACAACGTCAGTTCTAAATTAAATTCACAGAAATATTTAAGTTAAAAAAACAGCGTAGAGTAGATTTTTAAGTATAGCGTCCTTTCAAGTTATCACCTGATATGGAAACATTACAATCATTAAACTATTTCTAATACATAGCCAAAAGCTACATAATAGCCTTCAAAAATTAACCATCTGAACGGCTTCAGTCTTGGATGAAAACCCGACTTACTATTAACAGTAAGGTACCCACTACTGGTTGAATGGCTTCGGGTTAAGTGAACTACTGTTTTAGCGTTAATCTGAGTATTTCGGAAGTGGAGGCAAATTCAAAACATATAAGTACACTCGTAATTGTTCAGTAAAAATGTTTTACGATAAAAACCCGTATAAACTTAATCACAGCGGGAGTGTAAATTTTTGTTGCACATATACTAGAACTGAGCATTAAAATTTAAATTGCAAACGAACAAGTTACAAGATAGTGTGGCTCGCATGAGTTTAAAAATAGCTGCCAAGCATTAACATCAACCCCGGCGCAGCCATTTTCAATCGAAACAAGCAGACAGCAAGACTGCGCCGTTTTTGACCGAGACTGCTATAGTGAAGCGACGGGTCGAAAGTCCAGATTAGATTAGCAAACTAGTAAGTTAAAATTAGATTAAAAATTGTCTGCTGAGGTATAAAAACCAGAGTGCAATACATTTTTGTTTTATTTTAACTCTGTGTGTCGGAACATAAAAAATAAAGCAAACAAAACATCCGCGATGACAAAGTGTTTGACGAACTCATACTGCCATTACTCTCATACTGCTGCTCATTACTGCTCATTGCTCATTACTCCTCATTGCTGCTCATTACATTACTGCCATACTGCTCATCTGGATGGCCAGCAATCATTAATCATTGTAGTACCACATTACCACGTTTTGGACTGTTTGTGTGGGCTCAACCTCAATGGGTCAGCGGGTCCGGTTATGCGTTACTTGCATGGCTTTCAAATATAAACAATTGATAAAACAGCTATTACAAAATGCAAAAGGTGGATTTTGGGGCAACCATGCGAACATCATCGCAACGCCAAAATCAAAAACTCAACCAAAAGAACCCGGATACAAGATAAAGCCACAAAAATAATGTTGAGGTATGTAATATTAATTGCTCGATAAATTTATTTAAATCTCGGGGTGGGGGTCGATATAGTACCCACATCAATTGACTGTCGCCTTTCGACCGAGTGAGCAACCAACAATAATTATTGTGGCGAGTACTGTAATGTGAGGGGGCAGCACCCTAAGTATTGCAGAATGACAGGTTTAAGGCCTTGAAATCTCGAGTTGGCGGCCGCCTGCCCACCAGTATACGTAACACAATACAATCACTTACAAGTCTGGCAATGTGATATGGCCATTTTTCAGCGCCGTGGCGTCTTCAGCTCTGAAATGTTACAAAATACTCACTATTCTATTATATAACATAATATAATCTCATGAATAATGTAAATACGTTACACAGCACATAAACTGAAAATTTCCATGTAGGACGATGTCATAATGAATGACATTTTGCTTACAACTTTAAGCTATGGCAATGGCACAACATTCTATTATTTAAACGTTAAAAATTTTACAAAACTTCCATCTGCGCCTCTTGAAAGTTTCGGCGCTCTTCGCCATTTCATTTTTTACCGGTCCCCTCCCTTAGCAAATCTCTGTGTGCGCCATAGGTATCTGATGTTATTCTACACACAACGTCTTCGTTTTAAAACTAAACACGCTGGGTAGAGACCATGGGATTTTTTTAAAAAGCGTGCAAAATCTACACTATTATTGGCTTGCATAATACATAAATACAATAGAATATTAATATAATAGTCGAATACTCAAGAATTTATTAAATTAATTCACAATATTTTATTAAACAAACAAACCCGATAATTCTTGTAGAAATCTTGACCGACATGTATCGACCCATTTTACTACCAATGAGCAACCTAAAAGTATGAAATAATATATTAATTCCTAATAATAAAAGTGAAATATAAAATATTAGGTAAAATTTAATCCGGTTATATTAAGATTGTGTTTTCTACCCAATTTGCATGTTAATGATTTCAAAGATGCATGTTACACTTACTATAACTTTGTTTAACCACCGTCCAGGTATCTTCTTCAAAAAGTTATGTTGCAAATCCCAATGGCAATAATGACAAGATATAATCTCGGGCTAAAGAAGGAAAGAAAAAACGGAAGCAGATGCACCAAATTTTTTCCGTCCAGGCCCAGACGAAATGCGTCAGTTCGTGTCGGGAAAAAATTGCGATCGATCGCGTCTAGGCGAAATAGCGTTCGTCTGAGTCCAGACAAAATTTCGTCCATCCGCATCTGCATTTACTTTCGATTGTCACCGCTACGCTGATAATTTTTTTTGCGTATACAATAACAGTATAAATGCAATTTGGTTATATTGTGATTATTAACCGAATACAATAATTATGTTTGTTTATTAGCTAAAGTGCCGCCCACTACGAACAGCGAATTTTGGTATGCTTACCGTATTAGTGTACCCAAAATTTTGTTAACATCTTAACACTAACACAACGACCGATATACCGACCGAGACACACGCTTATGTTCATTTCATGAGGAGAATATCTAGATCCAACATTGACTATTAATTTGCACGAGAGAGCCTATGAGAGAAGGCCATGACCCCAAAATTTTCAGTTATTATTACAAGACGAAGACGATAAATAAAGGTGTGGGCCAACTTAAACGACTAAGCACAAAAATCAATAATAGAGGTGTAAACTGAAGGTCTAAAATCTGAATTTAATCGACTTCTTCTTTCCTGTTTGTTTTGGAAGCCGTAAGTTGCGGTCACGGAGTAAACATGTCCCCGTGGCTCTGGTGAAATCCCGGTTAATACTTTTAAAATGCTAAATGTGACAACATTCCTAGACAAAAAACGTCTCGACAACCCATATTAGGCCTTCCCATTACAATTTATAATTTTTGTAACTAATATAGTTACAAGCAGAATTAAGTGCTCAGAAATTCAATCAATTGGAGTTCGGTTTGAATCGTCTCTATTTACAACAAAAATCGATCGCTTGCAGTATTATTAATTTAACACTGTTAGATTCCATCGTTTACGTTCGATTTTACGTAAACTTAATCCTGATTTTAACTGTAAATTTTCAAATCCACAGGATGAATCCGCGACAAAAGATTTTAGCAAAAAAAACAGATCGGTAAGCTGATCGAAAAATGTATAAAAAAACTAACTCACCTGACTTCGCACGAAAACGTTTTGTCCTTCTTTAAAACCGGCGGTGGCTGGACTGACACAATAAATGAGCTAAAACACAAAAAAAATAAACAATAAAATAAATAAATGTAATTATTGCAAAATCGTCATTCTTTGGATATAAAGTTCTCAAGGATGTGATGCCTTTTTGATAACAATAATTATTATAATAATAATCTATTTCAACACAAGATCTCACATGCTTTTTGTGCAATGCAATGTAACTAATTACGCAGCGTGCGAAGCCAGCAATCACTGTTTTGTAAACGCACTGAAAAATTTTACAGTGTCCGTCCGTACGTCCGGATAGTTTTTTCTGCATATCTCAGGAACGAATTAAGATATTCGCATGGGGTCTTTTGTAGATAATAGCTTACGGACTGGCCCGTGGCATGGGTTTCACCTATACAACCTACCGGTGAGGTATGGTAGGCCCCAAGAAAAAAGTGTACTCCTTAAACTTTTGTGACAGGGAAAAATATGTTTTTAGTTTTATATCAAAAGTCAAGCTTCGTATCGTAAAATGTTGCATTATGTTCGCCTGGACATTATCTACAACTTAGATGACCAATAACTTTTCGTCAGAATCGCGTATAAGGTTACAATGGCACAAAATGGGGTCTCAAATGGATCCATTTTAATACTTTATATATAACTATAATATTTAAAGATAATCGTTAATAAGCATTATATGGTCACTATAAACGTTTTGAAGTCGTTGAAAACAATAGATCAATTCAGTTGAACGTATCTGTGATCGATATACCTTTTTGGACCGTAACGTTAGGGATCCCCCTCCCACGAACCATGCATGATCACGATATTTTCAACGTAATGTCATATTTTGTTGCATCTGTTATTACGTAGGTTTTCGAGGATGCTGATAACGATGGAGTGACGTTTTTGAAAGAATCTATGACCGATGTATCCTTTTTGGAATGGTATTTCACCCCCAACGACCCCCTATAACTACCAAAGGTTTTCGAGAATGCTGAAAACGGAGTGATTCACTTGAATGTATCTGTGAGCAATGTACTCTTGTTAGAATGGCACTGTATCATGTGGGCCCACACTCCTTGAACCATGCGTGACTCCGTGATACTCAATAATACGGCATGCCTTAAAACCCCTTTGATTTATACATAATTTTGTGGGTTTCAATCAGCGAGTAACCGGAATTCCGGTTCCGGTTACGGCGAAAATCGTGTTCCGGTTGCGGTTCCGGCAAAGGGCAAAAACCATACCGGAACCGGAATTCCGGTTTAAAAAATTTTGTTTGAAATTTTCCACGTTTTTTGCTTTATCCTGTAATCCAAACATATGTAATATATATTATACAATGATCAAGCTCCAATACAACCAAGCAAGAGAAAAGATTAACTAACCAATTTGCCGTGTGAAACGTAAGTAGGGCACATAATTTGAGCAGGAATTTTTCATAATAACTTGCAGGAGTTTGTTAAATCACAGCCAGGTCGATGCTTGTAGCAGCTATTTTACGCATCCAGAAGTCTGTGGGATACGTTTGAATTAAACCGATCCAACTCGGTAATAGAGCATGGCTTACGCAGAAGTACTTAGGGTATGCTTGGCTAACATAAATTGTGTCAAGCGCTAACCAGTGCGTTTGTAAACTTGATAAATCAGTCTAAATTGCAGTAAACTAACGTTATCTGCAACGCAGCTAGAAACAGCTTTCTTGACAATGAACTGTATTTACTGAAACTGTGCGAGCAGCATCACAGTGTGTCTCATTTATAGCATTCTGATTAGAAAGTTATCATGATTATGATCTAACTGACGGGCACTGTTTGTCCAACGCTAGCCTAAACAGTGTCTCTGACCACTGATCAGAAAGTTACCTTCTATCTATTATTTTCTCTTAGAATAATATAAACCAATAATTTTAAGTTTCCTACAGAAGAACATGCAACAAATGTATGTGTAGTAAAGGGAGGCGACTGGAGACAGAGCGAAAGTGTGTATTGTACGCTCCAAGTTTTGTAAGCACATTCGATTTAACGCAGTATACGCAATGATGTATAGTGGAAGACATTTTTGCTCTTAATGTCCAAAAACCGACATATTTGATCGATAAATAAACATTATTAGCTTCCTCAGTCTCTTTAAAGTTTCAGAAAGACAATAATACCATCGCAATACATTAAGTTTAATGTAAAATTATTTTTAATGCATTTTAAATCCACTATACCTTCATTTCTTCCATCATCTGTTTTACTATATATAAATTTCGAAGACCAGGTTCCGGTTCCGGATCCGGTTTAAATGGACGGTTCCGGTTTCTGGTTCCGGTTCCGGTAAATTTCGGTTCCGGTTATTCCCTGGTTTCAATCTAATAGTGCAATATTTGTTAAATCTTTGGGTAGAAAAGTTTTAAAGGATGGAAAAATGGTGAGTTTAGGCATCCCTATTCCAAATTGGGTGAAAATTCATTCGAAAAGAGTCGAAATGATTTACAATGCAGTGTGAAATTTATCCCAGTTTACATAATTATTATGGATAAATACCAAATAAGGGCCACAAGACACCCCGATGGTAAAACCAGATAAGTCCATTTTGTCCACTATCAGAGTTAAGATATACAAACTACGTAACTTTTGAGGCTGAGTCCGGTGAAGAAATCGAAGAAGTCCATTTCGATGTGGTTTCAATTGTATTGAATCAATTGCGAAGTCGTATAAGTTCATTTTTACAGTCAAGAGGTGAAACAAAATATGTCCAATGTGGACTTATTTGATTCTACATTCGGAAAATTATTGTTACTTGACAAATTTTTTTGTTGCAAAACAAGATAAGTCCAAGTAGAAATAAATATTTACTCATTAATAGAGTGGTAGAGATATACGTTCGTGAATATGTACGTATTACCCGGTCATATCTCACCGACACCGCCTTTATACATTGTCTTAGGAAATTTTATGGCCTTGATACTTTAACTATTGGCTGTAGACCAAATATCAAGTGCCTGTGTTTTATTTCAGAATATCTTTAGCATCTAAAATAATACTATAATAGTGTCGTATTATCACTACAGCTGTACCAAACAAGTAGTAAGTAGTAAATGAATAATGGCTTTTACTAGAGGAGATATAGTTTGGGTTAAATGCGGTAAATGGCCGCCATGGCCCTCAGAAATTCAATCTGTTGACAGTCTTCCAGCATCGGGCAAAACCGCTACATTACCTCCTAAGCCTAATCAGGAAATTGTTTACTATTTTGGATACGATGATTTATATAGTTGTTTCAGTAATAAGTGTATTAGCAATTTTTATGACAACGCTTCTAATACACTTCAGAAATAATAAACAAAGGTTCCTATTAGCGATTGCAAAATTGCGGCAGCACTGTTGAAAAGTATAATATAAATCATATTCTTGAAATACTTGAACACCACACGCCTTCTACAACTGCAAAATTTCGAGATGTTAAGCGAACGATAGCGGATGTGTTAGATGAAACTGATGACGATATGAATGCTGACAGTAGCTACGATGAAGAATACATGCCAAATACTGCCGACCATGATTCTTCCAGCAATATTCAAGATGAATACACGGTTAGATTTAAAATTGTTTTGATAACCTGATTTTGTCATGGATTGCTCCATAATTTAGTAGAAATAAATGGTTTTTATCAATGATGTTCGTCAGCAGTAGTGAAAAAATGGCGGTTTTGGGCCCACCACCACCACCACCACGAATGGCGGTTTTGGGCCCACCACCACCACCACCACGAATGGCGGTTTTGGGCCCACCACCACCACCAATGGCGGTTTTGGGCCCACCACCACCACCACCACAATTGTGGTAATCACAACTATCAATGATCGGATGAAACAGAATCACGTCAAAGATTTTTTGTAACAAACCAAAACCTGCAAAAAATGCACACAACATAAAATGCTACACAATACGAAAGAAATGACAATAATGAGAAAAGTAGGCTAAATATTGGAAGTTTATAGGGTTTTATAGAGCGTTGGCTATATTATTATATTCTCCAATTGCTGCTGTAAGCACGGTGAATGCTCAAATAAATTTCTGGTAACGTACAACCCTATAAGAGGTGGTAGTTTGTCTGAAGCGAATATATAAAATTAACAGGAAAGTTTTATTATATAACATATAGAAGCGCCTCTATCGGCAAGATCCCAACTACCGTTGCTCATCATCATTGCAAAGCAAAAAAAAATTGTGAAACAATGATGTCGGATAAGGCAAACACGTTGGTCCCCCGCCCGGTATACTATCCTCAAAATTAGTAGCCCTTAAGAGGGCTGTTGGGATTGTGTTTATAGCACATTTAGCGGCGCCGTCGCTTCTGCACCACTTGCCACCCATCACCACTTTCCTCTAGTCGAGACCATACATCACTTTGAACAGTCCCAAGTCTGGACCATATATTCTTTCTTGGTCGTCGACAGTCTTTTTGTAGCTCTCGATCAAACATCTTTTCCTTTCTAGCCTCTCGGTGTACTACCTCTTTCCAATTTACAAACACCATTGCGGTTATCACCCGGTTGTCGTCCACCGTAACACACACGATTTTGCCTGGTTGTTGATCTCCACCGCGGGTGCCAATCTCGTACTTGAATTTATGGTAGTATGCCACAGTACCATCAGGCTCGGGGTACGCAACACCATTATCGATGGTTTTTTCATTTCGATCTTCATACCCTGGATAAAGCCAACTTTTCGCTGGAATTGGTATCTCTGTGGCATGGGTGTTGTGTAGGTGATCGCTTATAATAATCTTTGATCTTGCAACCATCTTTGTCTTTGAATAAACTGCACATTTCTTTGATTTTTGTTATAACCTACTCTGAAGCAAGACCAAAACACCAAAACCGCCACCACTACCGCCACCACCAATGGCGGTTTTGGGCCCACCACCACCACCACTACCACCACCACCAATGGCGGTTTTGGGCCCACCACCACCACCACAATTGTGGTAATCACAACTATCAATGATCGGATGAAACATTAGAATTACGTCAAAGATTTTTTGTAACAAAACAAAACCTGCAAAAAATGCACACAACATAAAATGCTACACAATACGAAAGAAATGACAATAATGAGGAAAGCAGGCTAAATATTGGAAGTTCATAGGGTTTTATAGAGTGTTGGCTATATTATTATATTCTCCTATTGCTGCTGTAAGCACGGTGAATGCTCAAATAAATTGGTGGTAACGTACAACACTATAAGAGGTGGTAGATTGTCTGAAGCAAATATATAAAATTAACAAAAAAGTGTTATTATATAACATATAGAAGCGCCTCTATCGGCGAGATCCCAACTACCGTTGCGCATCATCATTGCAAAGCAAAAAAATTGTAAAACAATGATGTCGGATAAGGCAAACCCGTTGGTACCCCGCCCGGTATACTATCCTCAAAATTAGTAGCCCTTAAGAGGGCTGTTGGGATTGTTTTTATAGCACATGTAGCGACGCCGTCGCTTCTGCACCACTTGCCACCCATCACCACTTTCCTCTAGTCGAGACCATACATCACTTTGAACAGTTTCAAGTCTGGACCATATATTCTTTCTTGGTCGTCGACAGTCTTTTTGTAGCTCTCGATCAAACATCTTTTCCTTTCTAGCCTCTCAGTGTACTACCTCTTTCCAATTTACAAACACCACTGCGGTTATCACCCGGTTGTCGTCCACCATAACACCCAAGATTTTGCCTGGTTGTTGATCTCCACCGCGGGTGCCAATCTCGTAGTTGAATTTATGGTAGTATGCCACAGTACCATCAGGCTCGGGGTACGCAACACCATTATCGATGGTTTCTTTGATTCGATCTTAATACCCTGGATAAAGCCAACTTTTCGCTGGAATTGGTATCTCTGTGGCATGGGTGTTGTGTAGGTGATCGCTTATAATAATCTTTGATCTTGCAACCATCTTTGTCTTTGAATAAACTGGACATTTCTTTGTTTTTTGTTATAACCTACTCTGAAGCAAGACCAAAACAGCTTAAGGTTAGCTTCTTTGGTTTTGCTACAGAGTAGGTTATAACCAATTTTTGGCAATAATAATGGTCCTAGCAAGACCAAAACAGCTTAAGGTTAGCTCCTTTGGTTTTGCTACAGAGTAGGTTATAACCAATTTTTGGCAATAACAATGGTCCTAGCAAGACCAAAACAGCTTAAGGTTAGCTTCTTTGGTTTTGCTACAGAGTAGGTTATAACCAAAACCAGGGAAATTTTAAGCTTGATAAAGACAAAGAAGATGCCACGCAAACACGTTCATCTCATCAGCTATTTGAAGAACGCTGGAATAGATGTCTACCCTCTGTGGTTCAAACCAGAGTGGCAAGGTCCTCAGAAGAAAGTGAAGAAGCTAGCTATGCCAACAGTGCCTGTGGATAAGCCTATTCAACAGATACAGCGAAGCAATGAAGATGATCCTATAGTCAGGAAAAAGAGTCACACTCATCCTCTAGCTTTTGAACATCAAACATTTGAAGTTCAAACTAGAGGCTCTGCGTTATCTACCCCAACAGCCCTCTCAAGGGCTACTAAAGTGAGAGTAGAAAATTTTAAAATTGTCTTTACCCGTAAGGGCCTTACATTGTTTTGAGGTTGGACACAGCCGTAAGGGCGTTACATTGTTTTAAGGTTAGACACGCCCATAAGGGCCTTACATTGTTTTGAGGTTGGACACACCCGTAAGGGCGTTACTTTGTTTTGAGGTTAGTCACTATCGTAAGGGCGTAACATTGTTTTGGGGTTCGACACGCCTGTAAGGGCGTTACATTGTTTTGGGGGTTCGACACACCTGTAAGGGCGTTACATTGTTTTGAGGTTGGATACGCCCGTAAGGGCGTTACATTGTTTTGAGATTGGACACGCCCGTAAGGGCGTTACATTGTTTTGAGGTTAGACACGCTCGTAAGGGCGTTACATTGTTTTCGGGTTCGACACGCCCGTAAGGGCGCTACATTGTTTTGAGGTTAGACACGCCCGTAAGGGCGTTCCATTTTTTTGACGGCAATGAACATAGCAGTTCCACTAATTAAAAAACGATGTTCCTTTAGTTTTCGAAATGACCAAACTTCACACCCTAGACAATTTTTCTGTGAAACTACTAACTGTGAGCTATGAAACACGAAAATTGTAGATTCAACTACCAAGTTTGCGACTTTACAATGTATGATTAAACTATCTTGTTATTCGTTCATTTATGTTTGAACATTACGTTGGACTTTACACGAAGCCGTTCGATGTCGTGCCGCAAGCGGTGTACGCCAACTTCCTGACCAATGCGGTCGGAAAGAAGCCCCGAACAAGATAAGCGAGGAAATTCGCAACCTCATTCGAGAGCACATTAATTCGTTTAAGCGAGTTCGTTCTCATTTTTGTCGCGCCCGAACACAACGGCAATACCTTGACAGTGATGTGTACGTGATCAAGATGTACGAACTATTTTTCAAAAGCAATCCAGAGTTTGTGAGCAGTGACGGCAAAAAGGCGTTTTCAATTGACATTTACAACTCTATTTTTATGAACGAATTTAATTTAGGCTTTCACAGGCCTAAGAAAGATCTCTGCAACATTTGTGCCAACGATCTGCACCTCAGGGAAGCAAACGATAAGTCATACTATGCAGCATACAAATCAAATGTTTATGACCCTCACATCGCTCGGCATACGGCTGTTACTCAGCTTAAGATTCAGGATAAAAACGTTGTGACACTAAAGTTCATTTTGTTCAGGCTTCGTTTGACTTACAAGGTGTTTTGGCTACACCTCACTCTGACGTTAGTCTTTTTTACTATAAAAGGAAATTAAACGTTTATAACTTTACCCCGTTATGAACCACAAAAATTCTGATGGTCCTTGGTTTTTGTGGCCAGAATATGAAGGCAATAGGGGAGCACCCGAAATTGCTTCATGCCTTCTGATATTTTTGCAGTCCTTGAAGCCTCCAGTTACCAAAGTGGGTCTTGCTAGTGATTCCTGCCCTGGGCAGAATAAAAACTCTATGATAATTGCTATGGCCCGCTATGCTTTGTTAAATTCGGAAAATCTAAAATCCATTAAATTTACCTACCTTGAACCTGGGCATACAAGCATGGAGGTAGATTCAATTCATGCCAGAATTGAAGCAGCAAGAAAACACAAAAATATCTATGCTTATACATAATGGAACGAAGTCGTGCGAAAAGCACATCATAAAGCCTACATTGCGTACACAATAAAACACAACGATTTTAGCTATTTTCGACATTTGGCGACGGTGTTGATTGAAATGTCTGTAAAGTCCGTAAACTGGCGAGCGGTAAAAATTGTTAAAATTAAGAAGGACAAACCGGATACTTTATTAGTGAAATATGACTATAAGTCGACTCAGTTTACATCAATTCGTGTACCCGCTGTCAAACTGCCACCATTGAAGCACCTCTACTCGAGTCAATTACCGGTGTCGGAAGCTAAAAAGTCGGATTTGCTTGAATTATTGCGCAGTGGTGCTATTCCGAATGAATATAGTGGATTTTACGAAAATTTGATAACTACGGCTGATTTTGAAGATGATTGCAGCTCACACGACAGTGATTCATTGTCCGATTGACTATATGAGTGTAAGGTGCGTGCCAGACGTATAGTTTATTTATGTTTATATTGGACTTATTTGTAAAGTATTCGAAAGCGTATTCGCATAGAGCAGGGAATTATTTCTGATGGCAAAATCAAATAAGTCCAATTTGCGTTCTACAACGCCACATTGACGACGCAGTTAAATTTTAATCCCACCAATAATTTATACAACTAGTCACAAGTAGTAACTTTGATATGCATTATAATTATTTCGCACCTCTTCTTGTATCACAGTAGTTATAGACTATTAAAGACTTTAAATCGCGTTTTCTTAAAACAAAAAAAATGGACTTATTTGTTACATATTAATTCCAACAATAAACAAAATGCTTTAAGCCATTTTTAACTTTCGGAGATATGGAGTTTTTTATTTCTTGTTTACTAAAAAATATAACTTCCGCGCTCATATTCATTACATAGCTTTCTTTGCGGAACACACCGAAGTAACAACAGCATCATTACTTGCTTTCACCATAAGTGTACCTTAGAAATATTGATCGAATGGATTTAAGTATGTTGTGCATCATCTGGAAGCACGGTAGTACCTAGCGCACAAATTACATTATATACTTATTTAAGTCGCGCGAGATGTCGTTGCAGACCCATAGTATAATGTTATTACATTATTTAATGAAAAATATGTTGCACTCATAAAGGAAACAATGACATTCACAATTCAGCCGAATCACAGCGGTTAACTTACAATAACACCAGCGTCTGGAGGAAACTGGTTAGTCCTTCGAGAATATGATTCAAATGCTGAGCCATCGTAGCGATCCCCGAATCCTGAACTGCCGGATTATTCAAATGGTCGAGAAGCGTCTTGGCTTCGATACGGGTTTTCAGCGCTTGGTCCGCAAGCCATTCAAAGCTATAAACGTTGAACAACAATTGAATTTCATAATAGAAGTTACCTACAAATACCAGGTTGCGAAATAAGTGTTTCACTACGAACTTTTGTATTTTCGCTATGAAGGCTTCTTAGAAGTTGCTTTTTTCGAAAGCTCACTTATTGCGATTTTTGTTATACGTCTTTCACAAATAACCAGCGACATTTAATCGGGTTTACTCGTGAGAATGAAAGATAATGTATTTGTGGCCGTATCAGATTCCAGCGACGACCACTGTGCTGGTTTCTCCAAACCAGGGGCTGGTATTTTTGGTGCTCCTTGCAAAAACGCGACGCTCCGACGAGCTGGCCCCCTGGCAAAACTTTGACTCCTCGGAAAAATGCCTTCAAGCAAAATTTTTGGCTTCCCTGGTAGAAATATCTCCAAGTTGACTTAAATAATTGACAAAATCTCAAACAAAAAAATTTCATTAATTTATGCAAAAAATGGCTGAAAACTTGGTTTTAACCTCAATAAAGACCCTTTAAGAGGCTATTTATTAAGACGTTTAACTATTTTCGCTCAAAAATATTAAACATTGAAAAAATTTTGGATTTCGACCCCCCACCGCCCCCAGTTCTACCCTGGGGGCCGACTTCACGCTTGTGGCAGAATCCGGCACCCCCCTTTCTAGGTCAGAAGCAGTCCAACAATCGGTTCACACCACCTGGCAAAATTTTCAGCGAGCGGAGAATCCAGCTGTTCGTTCATTATGGTTGAGCTTTAAGTCTTACCATTTGACCTATGTAGTTATGAATCACAACATTCATAACAGATGACCCAGACTAGATAACTAAACAACCAGTATCTTTTCTATTATTAGCAATCGATAAGACATATAGATATAGCCCAGATTTCAGATTGCAGTCGAGCATGAGTCACCACACACGTTCTAACCGTACCCTACTGGCTAGTCCAAAGTGGGGAGCGGGGGAGCCGGTATTTCCGGCTGCCCCCGGCAAAAATTCGGGTACTCCCCGGCTCTAAATCCCCTGCTGAGAAAAATTAATGTCTAAACGCGACAAAATCCGGCGAAAAAAATTGGGCCCCCCAGCAAAATCCGGCACCGCCGCCAGGTGATACGGGGACCCCGGCTATAATTTTCGAAGTTTGGACTAGCCAGCCCTAGAGTAATACTAATTCATGTAACAAAACTGAAAAGCTGTAGTTCTATACTACACTCAATCGAACACCCCACGTACACAATGTAGGTAGCGATTTGAGCATGCAGAGTAAAGCTTCCGTAATGCACAAGACCACTTCAGGGGCGGCGTAAACGTGCTCCCACTTGTTCACCACCCTTTGGAAAATTTTTTTGTTTCCAATCGGTCCAAAGTACATAAAATTTGATCAAAATTTGTGCAAAAATTCCGTTCTGAAGTCAAAAATTACCAAAATTTTGTCAAAATTTGCTTCAAAATCGCTTTTTCTCTCCATCAAAAGCGTTTTAACAGTGTTTCTGACAGGGTTCTTAACCGTTTTTCTCTTGTAAAAATGCACCCTGGCAAAATCGGGCGTCCCCCGGTTCGGAACCAGGGGGGCCTCATTCATGCTCCCGGGCAAAAATTTCAGCGAATGGAGAGTACAATTTTCTTCAGATGTAAGCGCTCACGATTTGCTATCGCGCTTTTCAGTTTGTAGATCACAGAGCCTTTGTGCACGTTCATTAAACCGCTAACACCTGAGGCTGAGTAATTTTGCGAAAGCGAATGTTTCCACGATTCAGTTCGCTATTTTGACAAAATAACTACCTTAGTGTTCGCACCTGAAAAGTGGACTCACGCATAATAATAGTGATACATAGTTGGTCATTTTTATAAAAAAAACTGCCCACATAAAAATATAATTATTACTGGGCTCTCCAAATTTGGGGGGGGGGGGGTGGGGTCTGACATTTTTCGGTTCCCCCTGGTTCAAAACAGGGTGTCTCCCGGTTCATGCCCTCTGACAAAATTTTGACCACCCCCGGTTCATTGCCTCTTGATATAATTTTTTGTTTCCAAACGGTCCAAAATACATAAAATTTGTAGTAAAATTTTGTTCTGAAGCAAAAAAATTTCGCAAATTTTATCAAAAATTTGCTTCAAAATCGCTTTTTTCTCTCCATCAAATGCGTTTTGACACTGTTTATGACATGATTTTTAACCGTTTTTCTCTTGGCAAAATGCACCCTGGCATAATTTTCAGCGAATGGAAATTTATGTTAGCAGGTCAATTTACTGTGTTTAAAGGATTTCAAGCAAACTCTTGGCAAAGTGCACCCTGGCAAAATTTTCAGTGAATGGAAATTTATGTTAGCAGGTCAATTTACTGTGTTTGAAGAACTTCAAGCGTCCGATCCATATCTTTCGACGGTACACCGATCATCGAGGCCTTCTGATGATATCGCCAATTGATGAGCTTCGGTATTAGATAGTCCTTACGGAGTCGAAATAGTTCATCGACTGAATCGCGAAGCTTTACAATAATTGTCTGAAAGAAGTGAGGTAAAAACCAAATTTGAAGACAAAATTGCTAGGGAAAACAGAACGCTGTACAAAAGCAAAACATTCGCAAAGCCTACTGAAAAATATATTAAAATAATAAGTTACCATCAAAATATTGAGCAGCGTAAAAATGAAACCTCAAATATATAAATGCATCTTGTCATCATATTTTTATTATGACTGAAATGGATTCAACGTAGCGAGCGGATAAAAAAGTCGGATAAACATGCAATTGGCACTAGGTGACAATCCGGGTTATTATGCCGAAGCATTGTATGTAGGCTGGCCATGATGATTGCCCTTTACACCACCCATCATCTTATCCGCGTAGACCAATGTCTAGTACCTGTTTAACGCATAGGTACTGCGAAGCAATTGTGGCTGAGTCCCTTGCCCAAGGAGATTAGCGCGACCATAGCATTCGAACCCCTGACGTCACGATTATGAAGCAGGCGCTCTAACCACTCGGCCACGCGGCCACACGTAGCGAGCGGAGTTTCCTCATATAGTGTAAAAATAATCGAGAAAAAGTATTTTTTTTCCTTTTGCTCGTCACATAACTCTTCATCAGATTGAAGGGATTTTGCAAATTTTTAATAAGGCCGTGTTAGGCAACAGCCAGCCGTTTAAGTTTTGAACAGGCTATCGACCAATGACCAGGCGACGGCTGAACAGTTTGGCGATGGTAAGTGGACGACTCATTGCCAAAAAGCATCACAATTTATGAAAAGAATTTGGGCTTCCGTCATAGAGCGGAAAAACGCTTACACCTCAATCCGGACGCTGGCTCTTATTGGCTACCTCGGCACCCCGCAGAAGGTTTGACCTCTTAAATTTTTTATTTTAACCAGGAGAACTATTTTTAACCAGACCAACATAAGGTGGAAGTTCACCGAATTCTGGTAGTTTTGCCTATCACAGTCGTAGCATGCAGTAGTAATACTGACGCAGACATATACATAAATCGAACAATTTTCATGTAATGTAATATATGTACATTATATAATATATACCGGGCTGTCCAAAGTGGGGGGAGGGGACCTCATTTTCCAAATCCCCCCATTTTCGCGAAATTTACCCCATGTACGTCTCCGCCACTCGGCTGAAACCCTGCACCCATGTTCAACTAAATCCGAAAAACTTTTTATGTCTGAAAATTTGCTTTTTTTTGCAATTCTTGTTTTAAAATTAATTACCACTATTTAGTTTTACTTATTTATTTGTAACATCGTTTTAGCTCGAAAATACATTCATAGTTGTAAAACTACATGAAAATATGGGAATATTTAGTATTTTAAAGCAAAATTCATTCCCCCACTCTGACATTTCGCCCGAGAATGAACATGCCCCCTCGAAGTTTCCAAACCCCTCTTATCGGAGCTATGGACACGCGAGATATATACATATGTATATAATAATATGATACATAAAAGATTTGCCCCCTCTTATTGACCTTCTCCCCCGACTCAGGGTCACACTTGATTCCAAGAGCCCCCTATTATCAGAGGCCTCCGGAAACCGTATATTTGAATTCTGGCTCATGAGTGTAACGAGCGTAGAGAAGAATTCTCGGCACTCCTGAAGCAGAGATGGAAATCAGGAAAGGGTTCCACCATCTTTTCAGGTATAGCCCCGATGGTCTCTGGACAGCCAATCAGCTCTTCCCGCCAAAAGAGGTCTCTTCGAGACCAGGGTCGCCTCTTTTCAGGAATAGCCGCCCGATGATGCTAAATTATTGCTCTTTACTTTTGAATTTTTTGCGGTATAGAGGCTTTTTTGTAAATTTTTCCCAAATGCTTCGCTTAATATTGTCCACATGGGTCAGTTTTCCCGATCTTTCCAATGGAAAAGGTTTCAGGGCCCTATCTTTTTAAGGGGGTTCAGGTAGATTAAAGAATATGAATTTCGGTATTTTTCAGTGTTGACCATGTGATTGAATGGACCGAGTTGGCTCAAATTTGCATATTGGGATATTATGGACAACGCTATCGTCTATATAAGAGTGTATGAGATATCTCAATGGGTTGGCCTGGTAACAAGATATGGAGTCAGACATTGGGAATGCAAGCGAAAAATGAATATTTTGAAATTTGGTTAGATATGTTTGATGCATTGGAGTGTAATGTTAGGCTTTGGCTTAATCTCAACCTAAGCCTAAGATTTAGTACTTTTTCAGATATTATATTTGAAATATGGCTACCCGCTGTAGACCAATCAATAATAAATATAATATTACTGCACCAGATCTTATCGGGAAACATGAAATTGGAAAGTTAAATGTAAAATTTGTTGACGTTTGCCGAATAACGACAAATTATGATAGTACTATAGTAACTGGGGTTAATTCAAAATAGTGGTTGTGGGAGCCCTTACTATCTGGATAAGAGGGGTGATATGATGCGTCAGGACAAATTAGAATGTCGGTGTTCCGACAGTAAAAGCTGTCGAAAGAAATATTCAATTCGCAGTAAATTTTTTATATTCAGAAACAGAGCCTCTAAATAAAATTGTTCTGGATTAAAAGGGTTGATCACCATTATAATAGACAATTCGTTACTCCTAATAACGCGGAAGTTCACACTTAGAATATTGACGGGTTATGGGGACGGCGAAAGAAGTATTTCCAAACCAGAGGATGTTCCGGAAGGATTGTTCCAAAGATGCCTGGCTGAATTTGTATGGCGTCAACAGTTTAGTGCTCATCCATTTGGGACATGATTCATCAAATCCGGAAGGTGTATCGCGTTTAAGATATAAAATGCAAGTGCATTTTAGTTTCTTTAGTTTTTTAAATAATTCACCACTGTGTGGTTTAATTGAGTGACAATTGGTAGCAGTCTCGTAATTGCCTCGTCGAGATGGTGTTATAGGTGGCAATTCGGAAGGAAACATTTTCCATTTTTTAACGTACCTTGGTGCGAAGTTAAAAAAATCAAAAAAAATATGAAAATGGTCATGATGAGTACATACCAATGAACTTATCTCGTCGAGCTTAATCCAAATATACAAAAAATTTTGCTGTAAAACGATTCCCTGATTCCCCCTGCTTTCAGGGAGTGCCCATTGACCATAGTGGCAAATTTGAAGGCATCCGTTCTGTGTTTTCTTCGGGTAACACGCATAACCTCAGCATTGCCTAGGCCGATTGATTGGCGCGATGCTCATTCGCAAGCTATTTGTATCATTTAGTTGAAGCGAAAACGGATTCCAACCCTTCGAGTCGTAAAAGAGGGTAGAAGGAGCACGGGGCCGGGCCAAAAAGGGTTTGAAAAAACATATTCTTGGCTGTATGTACCTCAGCAACCAATGCAGATACTTTGCCCAAATCAGATTCATTTTGTAAAGCATTAATTCAATGTTCTGTAAAGCTGTATATAAACAGTTACACAATGATTTTCACTTGAGTCCAGCATTAGGGTGTGAAGAGGTATTTAAAAGTGCCCAAGAGACCCAAAATATACAAAAATGGTAATATCTCATGAAACGCTCAAGCTATATGAATGATATTGGGCTCATTTTTGGTGCAATTCGGCCTCTATGTAGCTGACGATGATGTACCGTGTTTTCAATATTTACGCTTCAGGGTCGAGCCATAATGTGTTTTTGAATGGAACAAAAAGACCAAAAACAAAAGGAAATGGCTTCGAAACCGTTCGAGCTATATGTAGGTGATATTGAGCTAATTTTGTGGAGTAATGCAGCATATACGTAGTTGTAGATGATGCACCGCTGTTGTCATTATTAATGTTGCAAGGTTGGGTTAAAATGTGTTTTTGATTGATCAAATATTCAAGCAATGAAAGCTGTGTAGGTCTCTCCAAATTACAATACAACACTCAGAATTCATCTCCTGATGAGACAGGCCAGTTGTAGTCGTAAATGCTTCCACTGCAGTTGTTAAAAAATCGATTTGCATAAGAAGGTTGTGCGCGGTGTAATGTAGTAAGTGTCGCATCCTTAGCACGCGAGGGCGAAACGGAGCGAGGGAGACTATTTTTAATGCCATGTACCAAAATACTGAAATCCGACTATATCCTGGAAATTTGGTTCATTGACCCTAAATCCAACATCTGAAAAGACATAAGATAATTATTGTGCTAGACGCTAGATAATCAAGCCATACAGGCTATTGAAGAACTTATATAGATAATTTTTATTTTTGATGCCCTGTACGCAATACCAAACCAAACAAACGAAGACAGACAATACTATCGTGTTCATTGATCCTAAACCTATTGAAAACCCATGCAAAGGCATGTAATATGCACGCTAGACTTTAGATAAATAATTTATTGTTCAGCCTTCAGAAAAAACTTTATAAACCATTACAGATTACCGGCACGCAATACATAGCCAGACCAATGAAAATGCACATTTTGGATATCGGGTTAGGCTATCGTAAAATCCTTGAAACCCCATGAAAAGGTATAATTGTCAGGATGGATTCTAGACAGAAAAACCATCGATCCAGTGTGCTTCATACCTAAATATGTACTCATTGTAAGGTAAAAACAAGCAATAGAATTTGAAAAACCGCTATTGCTGGCAATGGGTCTACGAACCACATTCGGACCCACAGCGGTGCCTCAAAAACTCATGGTTAGCAAAGTTGTACATCTCGATGAGCTGATTCTGAAATTCTTCAATGTCTGTGTCGCGAGATATCGGCTGCCAAACACTTGTATTAGTATAGCCAGATTTATCAAAGAATCGTTAAATACCCGTTTTTAACCATTTTAACTTGAAAGAAGGTCGGAGTTGTTCTTGTTTAACTAAAAGGGTCATCGTCATCACATTTGCTATGAAAAAATTTTATCGAAATCCATCCATATGAAGATGAGTTATGCGTGATAGAAAAAGACAAAACAAATGTTCACGATTTTCCCCCTAGCGCATTCAGTAGAAGCTCCGCTCACTCCGTTTCAACAATAAATATCATTATGTCACATCCTTAAATACGGCAAGATGGTGCTAGACGGTACAAAATCTTGGAATGCTGCTTATAGGCGATTTATACATCAAAAAGTTTCAGTAGTGGTTTAATTCGCCTGCTATACAGCAGTAAACGTATAGACCACGGCCGCCCGAGCGATAGCCCATAACTGCTGACCAACAACTCTCATGATTGTCAACAGCAGGAAATTCTTAACGGCATGCTGACAGCGGTTACATTCGGCAGCCGGATTTGTAGCCGTTAACAGCAAGAAAATTGTTACTGGCCGTTTGCCGACGGCCGGGATAACCTTCGACCATCCGGCTGATAGCTTTCACAGCCATTGCGGAACACTATTTTTCATTATTAGACGTCTAATAAAATGTGGTTGTGCACCTATGTGGCTTGCACTGCTCCATTGATGTTATACCTAAATTTTCACAAAACCTACACGAATTGGAGACATTTTGATTAGAACAAATTGGGGCCCATGATATATTTTAGGTTATAACTATTGGCAGAAGTATAATCGGATCGATAACTGGGAGTCTTCTCATGGAATCCATTCTGCATTTTTGGACATAGCAGCCAGCCGTTTTCGAGCTATGAGCAAATAAAGTTTAAAAATACTCCACAATAAGTGAAAATTTCGAAATTTCTATATAGAAACTTCTCTGCTCGTTGCGGGTGAACGATGGGATTATAGAGTTATTTAACCAGTTTAACACGTTGGCCTCGTTAACATCACATTGGCGGTGGTATTAACAATGTGGGACGATAATCGGAGCAAAATTTGGTAAATTTTTTTCAGTAAAAATAATCAAATTTCGCCATTATTAAATCTAGATGTATGTACATAAGTCATTGGAATATGCCTATAGGTTTTCAGGGTTGCTGAATACGATAAAAGCAATTGTATTTGCGTGGTATACATCAAATATGGAAACTATTGGGACCATACGATGTAAAAATCCATCTTCAAATTATTTTTTATAACATTCGTGATTTGTAAATATCATAAGTGTTCGTCCTTTGTGTTATTGGAGCAAGAAATAAAGAGTTTAAAGAGTTGTACAATATTGCCGGTGCTTTGTTATTGTGGAACTTTAAAGGGGCTCAGAAGTTGAATTTGGAAACCAAAATGGTCAGAAAGCGCAGAGGGGTCACACTCGCTCCGTTTCCTATCGCTTTGCGAGTTATTAGTTATATCCGGAAACGCACAGAGTTGCCATATAACGCAATATTGATAGCACTGCAAAGCGCGGCGGATGTTTAAGTAAAATGATCGATCGCTGCTGACTAGGCAGAATTGATCTTTGTCCAGTGTGTCGTTTCCTAGCAATTTATCTAAGTTTATTCGATTGCAGTTGTTTAATCAAATGCGATCGATTGCAGCTTTTTAAGCAAGCGTGACCGATTGCAGCTATTTAGGCAAACATAATCGACTACAGCTGCTTAGGCAAGCCTGTTCCGCTGTATCTGTTTTGGAAGGCGTGATCGATTTCAGCTACTTGTTAACCTAGGTAGATTGTGGCTGCTCAGTTAAGCTTAATCAATTGCAGCTTAGCTAAGCCTGATCTATTGCAGCTGCTTTGTCGAACGTGTTCTTTTTTGTTGCTGAGGTAAGCCTGAACGAATGCAGCCGCTTAACAAAGTACAGTTGTTTAGCTAAACATGAGCGATTACAGCTGTCTAGTTAAACCTGATCGATTACAGGTGGATAAGCAGCCATGGCACTTGCGTTATTTAGGTAAGCGTGACCGATTTAAGCTGCTTGGATAGCTGTAATCGATTGTAGCTTAGCTAAGCCTGATCGATTGCAGCTGATTAGCGTCATAAGCCTGATCATTGCAGCTGGTTAGCTAAGCGCGATCGGTTGGCGCTGCTTACCTTAGTCTAATCGATTGCGGCTGCCTAAACTAGGCACGGTCGATCGCAACTTGTTAGCTAAGCCTGATCGATCAACTAGTTCAGCAAGCGTTGCAGACTGCAAATTTTAAGACAATAGTAAACCCCTAATTCTTTACTTAAGCTTTGGGTTGCAAATGCGCAGGAAAGAAGACTTAGCCCGCCTACTTAACAGAGAATGAGTAATCCCTTGAGAAAATTGTTTAGATAACAACGTTGATTGTAATTAATCAAACTTAGCTAGCGACGAAGCTCACGGGCACGCGCTGAAATGAAACCATATTTTTCGCGAAAAATTATCAGCAGCTGTTCATTTGCTATTCATGAATTTTTCGCGTATTATTTGAGAAATTATTCCTCAGCTTGACTGTAGCTTCAAAGATGAGTTTGTACCCAGATGTAGGCTTATATCACTTTGTGTCTGGCTGGTTATTCAATTGGGACTTACTTACCTGTCGCTTATTGCTCAGCTCCTTGTACAGTGCCAATACTTCGTCAGAATAGCGCTTGATTTCCTTTTCGCACTGCTTGATCATCGCCGGATCTACCGACTGCGAACCGTCTTCCGGCGGCTGCTGTGTGTTTTGATGATGCCATGCTTAAATATTATAATAACCATTTTATATAATGTTAAACAAAAAGCTGCATAATATATGTAGAACAAAACATTTCTGTACAAACACTTTTATACAAGTAATTCAAACGGAGCTAGCGAAGCGGGCGGAGTTTCGGCTGAGGCGCTAGGACATTTTTGTCTGTTTCTGTCATTCATAACTCATCTTTGGTAGGACGGATTTCTCTAAATTTTTTTGTTCCATAGCCAAGAGACGCATGTGGCCTTTAGTTGAACACGAACAGCTCCGACCCCAACTTCGGGGTCAAAATAGCAAAAACCGGTTTTTTAAGGTTCTTTGCCGAATCCAGCCATACGGGTGCCAGTGAATCGTAACCCATATCTCGCGACAGAGGTTTCGCATCGAAAAATGTATACCAGAATCAGCTCATCGAGATCTACAATTTTGCTGACTGAGAATTTTTTGTGGGACCACTCGCTGGACTCTGTGGCGCCAATTATGGTTCGTCGATCACTGTCGCGTATCACAGATTGGGGAGATACCTACCACCACTTACATATATTTTATATAAGTTACGATCATATTTTGATGATTTGCTGAGGTGTACGTGCATTAGTAGTTTTTGAAAATTTTAACGTTTACTGCTCCAACGAACAGCTTTCCGTCCAGGCAGGACAGCTTTTGAACCGGTTTCGTGTGTGAAACCGTGTCAAAAGCTTTAGTAAAATCGATATAAACATCTACAGAAGACCTTGTATCGAGGCTGGCAGCCCAGTCATATATACGTTCGATTAGTTGGGTCGTTGTGGATCGTTTAGCTACAAAGCCATGTTGATGTGCTGATAGGAGATTCAATCGACGAACAAAATTAACAAGACGCTTTTTCAGTATTCGTTCCATGATCTTGCTACAATTAGAAACCAAAGAGATTGGGCGATAGCTTAATGTCTCAGTTGGTTCGCCTTTTTTAAATAATCCAATTACATCAGCACACCGCCACATGTCTGGTAATATACCATATACAAAGGAGTGTTCAAATATATGTGATAGTGGGATGTTTATGGCGTCCCTAAGTTCGCGAAGATTGTATTGCGAGAATTTATCTGTAGAATGGCTGTGTCTGGGTTTGATCTCTGAGAGCGTTAAGTAAACTTCATGCGGTGTGAATGATACCCATGAAAGTTTTTGAAGGTTTTCCGTTGCAAAGACGGGAATATTGCCATCCGATTCAGTATAAATACTTGCAAAAGCATTAGCTAGTATTTCGGTCTTCGCGGTCTCGTCTGTGGCAAGACTCCCATCTGCGCCTTTTAAGGCGATAATCACATCACTGGTACCGCATCGATGTCTAACATAACTATACAGTGCTTGTGGATTATCTGAGCACAGTATACGTATCTCTCTATTTTCTGCGAATTTTGCTAATGCTTTTTGTATTGTTTGGCAATTGCTTTGTATGCAGAAAAATCGTTTGTTTGTTAGCCTAGTTTCCAGAGCTGGGTCTTTTTCTGTAGAAATATTTTGATGTGTATGGAGTAATATTTCCTTGTCGTTGTGATACTTGTCAGTTTTTCCGGCATGAATAATTCACATACATACAACATGATATTGTATAAGACTCGATTCATTTATCGTTTCAATGAATTCTTTGGAATTTGGCGTTAATACACTTTGATATTTATTCCAATCCAATTCTGAAAAATTCAAATCACCTAGTATGACCAGTGGCCATGGTACTTTACAGATATATGATATATAATCGCATAACGCAAACATTTGATCAGTAGAATAATGCGGCGGCCTATAAATGCAAACAATTCGCGTTTTAGTTTTAAGGAAAACACCTATCGCAACGGCTTCGACAGTGTCAAATATAGCTGAGATATTTCTCACTGGTGCATAATCAAGATGTTTTGAAATGAAAATTGCTTCGCCACCTCCACGTGAACTTCGATCATTGCTGTAAACTGGATATGGTGTGCCGGTAAGCAAATTATTAGATATATCATTATGCACGTTTCTGTAACTGAGACAATTTGATGGGATCTCGATTCTAGTAAAATATGTAATTCATTAAGTTTGCTGCAAATACTGCGAGCATTAAAATATTTACATTTGATAAAATGTGTAAGCGAATGTGGTACCACCAACTTTAACAGTTTACCTGACCCGAACCAAGATCCTACCATCGGGTTCAACAAACTCATAATTCAGATCTGTGTGATTACCTCCAACGAGGCGACCGTCACTGTTGCGAGTACAGTTTTTGAAAACAACAAGTTTTTCCTTCACAACGACATAATGGGTTGTGTTTGTAACATTGTCCTTCTGGGCAAAGTTTAGCTCATGAGGCTTTTTCCAAATGGCACCTGGCTGCTTCAGCTCGCAATCGAGACATCGATCGACTAATGTAGATATGCGCCATTACCGGGTAGTTCTTCAGTTTGCGGGCATTTTGCAATAACGACCGCGCGATGACAGACGGACCTTGAGAATACGTGGCGCTAGACTTTTATTTTGTCTCGATGTAGTGTGTGCGTAGATTCCCATTCGATACACCTCCTGTATTTCAGTCGATGGGTCGAGGATCTTGCAGATTTCACTTGCGTCCTGTAAATCTTTTCCGTTTTCTGGCAAACCTTTGACGACGATACAGCGACGTCGCTTCGCCTCGTCATCATCATTGTTCGGCGGTGCGTTCAATACTCGAGCGGGTGCGGAAGAATTTTGCGCGACGATTTGAGCCCAGGTGCTTAGCGTGGTACTAGTATCGGAATGGGTATTGTTGGGCGCCTCTACTCCGGTTATTAGTTGGCTTCCATTTAACTGTTTAAGTATATCCATAGAAGCCGTCGTTTCAGCAGTGGCTGCGGTAAGTTTGTCGATAGCTTTAGACAACGAAGAAATTTGCGATTCGATATTAATAAGTCGATTATCTTCGTCGAATGTAGAGTCACGAGTGGAGGTAGAACGTGACTGTCGATGTTTGTGTGCGAATGTTTGACAAGCTGAGCAGACAATTAGTACATGAGCAATTTCATACAGTTTGGCGTCGGTTTTAGCGATGTTGATGCAGGTAAAGTGGATCCAGCATCCGCAAAGATCGCACTCGAAACAGTCGTTCCCGCCTTCTTTTTTACATTCAGCGCAAAGTTCGCTATCGGTCGAAATTTCAGACGACTGATGCGAATGACGAGGCTGGCGCTCAGACAGCTGGTTAGTGCTGTTGGCTTGACGTGACGATTTATGGCCATTGCTTTGCGATGAGCCTTTGTTAGCGACAGGCGCACGCGAAATGATTGTCGACATTTTCGTAGCAGTTTAACGTCCGGAGACAATGAATATATAATAGATTATTTATCTGGTGTAACGCACCAGTACGCACTCTTCTTTGATCTTCTTCCTAGAACTGAATGCAATTGGGTTAAAACCATTAAAACTGAAATTGAACATTTTTACATTGTTGCAACGTTGGATCAATAAAACCATTAAGTCTTCTAATTCGGTTTATCCGTTCGTTAAATCCTAAAAACCTTGTTAATTGGTTTTACGTATTCTATTTTCTATTTGTCCTATTACCAAAAATAAAAAAAATATTTAATAGTAAATACCTACAACAAGCCTAAATTATTAGATATTTATTGTTTATGAAAAAGTGACACATTGCCCCACTGCGCCTCCAGTGGCCCTTGCAACATTAAAATAAAAATCTTGATATAATAATATTATAAATTTCGATATCCCGATGAGGAAATTTTGATCCTCAAATCTTAGGCGGGGAGGCTGGGTAGGGGGGGATGGGCTCTGATTAACTTGTAGCCATATTTCAAAATTTACCATTAAACCCTTATTTCTTCATTTTGACATTCATTACTTCACCATGTTCACCTACTATTTGACCCCTTAACCCCTGTTCCACTGTTGTTATCGTGTAAGCGGCCCACTTCCCAAGCATCCACCATTCTCTAATGGAAGAAGGGGCTAAGGGGGTAGTGCCTTAAGCCCTTCCGCCCATAGGAGTTCCCAGAGTCAAAAATAAGGCCTGGATAGATAGGTGATTGACAACTTGGTTATTTTTTTTTATTTGTTTGGATTGGCTGGATTTTAAATTAATTTATTTCTTGCTTACTGTATTTATTTACTTTCATTATCTATGTTTTTTATTCGATTAACTAAGGTAGGTTTGATTATTGCCAGTTTTTATATTTAATTATTTTCCTTATGGTTCTTACATACAAGGCATAATTTATTTTATTTTTATCTTGTCAGTTTAGCTTCTCTGCTATCAAAACAAAAATCAAATCTTGTATCCCTTCAACCAACAACCCGCGGGAAGGAATCAAATAAAGGCAATCAACAAAATCTAATTATCAACAAATTATAGCCAACAACCAGGAGTCCCTCAATCAGGAGCTCAGGATCAAATCAGGAGAGTCAAAATGCAATGACTTGTGCTCCTGACGTCCTCTGGTAAATCCGTAAAACGGTATCAATGGCAATTGCAAAATTAATACCTGGTACATATTTTAGTCCTTCGGAGACAGCTATGAAAAAGCAAAAACAGATGTAGAATATTTTTTTCGGAAATTGCTTGTGCCTTGCAATGGCGTTTCAATTTGAGTCTTTATTTTTGACATTTGGAGTGTTTAAAATTGATTTTGAGAACTTTGTTAGGATAAAGCTCAGCTAAGCGCGACCCTAGAGCGTTGCTCTTAGTATCGCTGTAAGTGAAATGCGGCACGGCTTAGGACAGTTTTCCTAGTATCGCTGTCAGTAAAATGTGGGACGGTTTACGACAGCTTTCATAGTATCGTTGTCCGTAAGCTGCGTTACGGTTTACGATATGTTTCCTAGTATCGCGGTTTATAAACTGCGTGACGATTTGGGACAGTTTTCCTAGTATCGCTTTTTGTAACCTGTGTGACGGTTTAGGAATTTTTTAGAACCGCTGTTAAAGAACTGCGTGACAGTGACGACACACTGAGGCATATAATCGAAAATGAACGGATAACAACCAGCGTTTACCATTGTTCTCTGTAAGATTTACTCTTTGTCCTTGAGGTCAAAGTGACACGCTGATGCATATAATCGTAAATGAGTGGATGACAACCAGCGTGTAAGGTTGTTCTCTGAAACATTTATTCTTTGTCCTTGAGGTAAAAGTGACAAGCTGAGGCATATAATTGAAAATGAACGGATGACAACCGACTGTTTTGAGTGTGATGTTTGCGGATGCTGGATCAACTTTACTTGCATCAACATCGCTAAAACCGACGCCAAACTGTATGAAATTGCTCATGTATTAATTGTCTGCTCAGCTTGTCTAATATTGGAGCAATACGTAACTGAACGAAGAACACATA
>JASANE010029938.1:0-10421 GCA_030248225.1 Trileptium ribeirensis | reverse complement strand
AATATTTAATGTAGTATTTTGAACTTAGGGTACTTATACCGAGGCGCTTTACTTCCAGATTATCTTATGTTTGGGGGACGCATCCCCCTTATACCCCCGGAAACTGCGCCTATGTCAGTTAGTCGTAAATTGAACCCAGACGCGTCAAAGTTGAATAGAGTTGTAAATTATACCAACAGATCTGTTAGTTTCGTATGGGTTCGCACATTAAAGATAAACATTTTTGGGTCGTGTTCCGGATTGGCGCAGCACATCCCGGCCGTACGAATATAACATACTTTGCTTATATGTTCGCGAACACATCGAATCGTGAAAGCACTTGAAACAATTGCTGTTCGCGAACGCTTTTACACAAATGGTTTAAATTGATTTGTATACAGGTGTTTTCATACTTATGCATGTTTATACAATGGCATCCCAGTTGAGTTAAAATTACCATTATTAAAATTTGCTGTTTTGTTATAATGCATATGGCGTGAGCGAACGTGTTCCATATATCTATACGAATTGCAATATCTTGTTCGCGAACCAAACTTTGAAACTCAAAAGTAGCGCATTTACGTTCACTAACAAAATCACAAATTCAGAACTTTAAACTCCAAACGGCTAGTATGATGTTCGCTAACATTTTTGAACTAATCAATAAACGGGCTATTTGTTGTTCGTTAACTTTTTGGGACGATTCACCAAAAGCCATTATTTCTGTTCTCAGAGAATTTCACGGATTGCCTGTACACCGAACAAGCAATTGCCAATCCCTAAATTCAAAATAGGATGGTAGGCGGCGCAGCTTAAGTTTACTCATGCATAAGCTATGGTTCACTTAGGACCAGGTAAAATTGAGAGTTTTGATTTCGATCACTTCCCAATCCCTTAAATTTTCAAAGGCCTCCTATTCCCGGACGGTCTAAATTTTGATATTTCAATGGGGAACTAGGGAGAAGCAGTCGAGTTCTGTTAGACTATCCTATTTTGCTGCCAATTCGAGGCTCTTTCCTATTTTTCTCAGATTTCGTGCCTTCCAACCTAATCGAACTTCTTGAGTACCTAAGTGGGCTCGTCCAAAATGATACACAATTATGATATACACGTGCAATGGTACAAAATCATATCAATAGCAAAAGTAGATCAATGACAAGGTAAATAAATTAAAATAGCAAAACAATTGTCGATAACCATGGCACCATGCAACCCATGAAAATCTACCTCACTTAAACTATGCCTGGTTGCATTTGAGGTGCGTTTGAGTAAATTATTTTGTCGAAATCACGTCAGAGACACGTAACGGACCGGAACGGGCCTGTTACATCATATATGTATTGATATGCTACCAAGGTATAGAACAAAACCCTTGACGGCGCTAATATTTTTCACAGCCGGTATATGTTTTTGTGGCTATTATAACACTTTCTTTTTGAAAAATTCTATATGACAGCACCATTTGCATTGAAACGTGTTTCGGAACGCGTACTGCACAGTAACAAATTGGTGAAACCTTGTTCCAAAATTTTGCATGAATAGACATATGTATTTCGCAGCATTGTTACCTTGTATAATTCCATTTACAAGGTCGCGAAATACACTTCGGACTCAGGTTGAAATTAGGGTAAAAATATGATGATGAAGCTTCGGACACTTCATATAGAGAACTATTTGTAAACAAACTGCTCTGTAACTTGGCGTCAGATAGTTTTACAGATAAATCATAACAGAAAATATATATATATAGGTACTGGTGAGAGTTTGGGCTCCCGACTTGGCTCGCCTCCAGACCCGAACCAAACCTGACATTATGTCTAAAGAGGCGAAATATAGCCTAAGATATGTCTGCCACAGCCGAGAATATAGGATCTGTAAAAGCTAGAGTCGGCTCTTAAAAGCTCTTTAAAACAACAACATGACTATAACAACTTCCGTCTAGTACAATGTCTGCCAAAGCAATCATACCCGAGATTGCGTCGATTAGGATCTTAGAAATCTTATAGGACAACTGTTAATAGTTCTTCGGCGTGTTGTATCTCAGATGTTCCAATAATATTAGAAAAACACACTTTTTTTATTTGGCGTCTGAGAGGCGCAGGCGATTCTGCCTTTCAGCCGGACATGGTTCATGAAGAGCTGATCCCTTTAAATCGAGAGTGGATCTCAACGAAATATCGCTCAAGAAGAGCTCAGTTGAGTCTCAGCTCTGTTAATACAGTACACATTGTAAGTACATAGTTGCATACTAACCCAGTTTGTCGCTCAGTAGAACAAAGCCTAGCCATAATAGCAAGAGCCGAGTCATTTGACATTAGAAAAGCGTAAACCTATTTCGGCTAGAAACAAGCCTAGTGTATCAGGAAAAGCTGCGGCCGGCTTTTAAACTCTTTTCCAAATCAACAAACATGATTATAGCTACTGGTAAATAGTACCAAGAAGCTATGCTAGACAGTATGACAGTCTTCAGCTTATCCATATTATCGCCCGCGGTACATCGTGGTCGTTTTATCCCTTACCCCTGCCATGTTTTTGCCTACAAAATTATTCGAAAACATGACCCACCTCACCTATGTTCTTGGACCGTCACACCCAGACTCATCCAGGTTTTTGTACCACTGAATTATACCTCACCCAGGTTTTAAAAACATTTTCGGAACCCATCGCCAAGTTTTCGACCCAATTTAACAAATCCCGGGTTTCGACGCCGAAAACTTGGGGGTCTGAAAACTGCGTCAAAAACCTGGATGTATATGTCGGCGGTTTGAAAACATGGAGGGGTCTGGACATGGCGGTGTAAGAACATGGGTAGTGCGGGTCATGGGCTCGACCCACTTAGTGTGTAGGAAACATGGGAAGGGTAAAGTACCAAAACGAAAGGGCAGCGCGGGCGATAGAGCATAGAATATATATAAGCAATAAAAGCCGACATTACATCGGCTCCGCTGCTAAAAGCAACTATATATTAGTTCCTTTGACGATTTGTATATCATACTTCTCTCCAATAGTAGAGAAGCGTAGACTTTTACTATTTGAATCATAAAAGCGTATCCTAGATTTCTATTGCAAGAGTTAAACCGATCTGAGCTGACACGATTTGAGAACAGCGTAGCCTAATTGGTACTATGTATGCCAAAAGCCGAGCCGAGCCGAGCCAAACCAAAAATTTGGCGCTTTCTCACTTCTAATATATATAACGCTGTACAGGTATGCGAAGTATATTGTGTATCACATACATGCAGAAGCAAGGGTTCAGGGGTACACGCTGAGGCCTCAACCACCTTCCCACGGCCCGGTCTACCCCCTTCACGAGGGCAATACCCTACACCCCGAAGACGAGCGGACAATTTTGGAAATTGAAGCACAAATAGGGTGCAAATATACAAAAATCGGGTTAAAATCCGGGATTTCGAAGGAGGGGCGGTCCGCTGTTTTCACATCACCCGAGGATCTCTACCCCGTAGCGTCCCCAACCCCTGCCGCCCGCACCTCAACCCCTCCACCCCCCCCCCCCCGAGACCTCGGAGCGTCAGAATGTATAGCTACAACCATAGGTGGCGATAGGGGTAGCGAGTAAGACGGGTACCCCTAAGGATCGGATAGTTCCAAACAAAATCTAGTCCTCTCTTATCGCCACCACGAACGGTCAAAACCCACTCCCCGCCGCGCGCCTAGCAGCAAAGATTTTACGTAGAAATATCGTAAAAATTCGCAAAAATCGGGGTACAATTGGTAAAAATAAGAGAAATTTATAGGAAAAATAAAATTAGAAAAAATTTCGAGTTCCCACAATATTTTAAAACTTAATCCCCTTAGTGCCTACTCCGTAAATGTCGTCAGATCTTGGACGTGTTCAGTGGAAACATATCTTCTTGCATATATATTAGAATAACACCTAACTAAACCGAATCTCTGCAGAAGTCATCTACCTAGCTATATGAATACGACTTTAAACACTTACGCAGATACGTAGTATATATATATATATATGTACACCCTTTACCGTGGAAAAACCAAGTCTGTATCTTCAAATATCTGATACAAAACAGTTAATTTGACACAGCAACTTATAGGTATCCAAGGTCTCTGGTCTCAGGAGGTCCTTGGAAAGGGGAATTTTTGAAATTTTAGGAACTAATAATTTTGCCCAATGTTGCTAGGATTTTATCCAATTTTAGCGTATTTTTCCAAATTTTTGGCAATTTGAGCTAATTTTCAATAAATGTTTTTCGAATTGTGCCTAAATCCCAAAATTTTCAGCGCGCCTTCGGCGCATGTTGAAAGGACGGGGGCAGGAAAAATGGGGGAGGGGGAATCGGCGCACCTGCGCTGTCGTATAACTTCGCTGTCTATATATATATTGCGTTTATACATCAATTATCTTAATATGCTTATTAGGGTAATTCTCAATCAATTGCATATTGATGAATAAAGACCAGCTAAGCCACTCTTCATACATGAAAAAATCAGAGCTATACTACACGTTTAAGTGACCATGAGCAATGGTCACATTTTCCATGTTTTGATAGCGGGCACGGACTACTGAAAACTAGTATTGCGTTCAATTTAACAGATTGTGTTCAGAGGCAATATTTCGCTTTAGACTCAAAAAAGGCAACCTTAGTAGTGCTTTGTACCAGCCCAACTTTGTGAGAATGATAAAACGTGCGAAACGTAGTAAATTTCGTAAGGAACAAGGAAAAAGGACGACCGGATACCGGCGGAGTGTGACCCCTGTACGAAGTTACATAATTGCGTTGTATTGTATGAACTTTGAAATAAACACTTGCGCCCGATTGGTTGCGCACGTGTCTAGTATTTTGGTACGATCACTGAGGTCCCCCAGGAGGTTGACACCGAAACCTGCTCACAGGTCATGATGTCAAGCCAATATTCCCTGTCCTAGTCTAATGGAAGTTGTTTTATCTAGCGTGACCTGAAGTAAAATGCGGGATAAGTTTAAATTTGCTAGGTAAATTTTGACTTTGTCTGTTGTAGCCATATGGCCCCCACAGGGTTCCGACATGCCCTGAAAGTTTAAGGTCGGACAGTCTAATCGGTATCTTAATAACCTATTTAGGTAGTACCGGCCGTGGCACGTAGAGTTGGCAGAATCTTTATTACGCTACCAATAACACGAGGCGTTTATTCCACATCGAACAGACATTTATTTAGATACGCACATAATACAACCTACGGTAAGTCAGCTGTCGCTCGGGTTATGCGTCCTGGCGTGCTTCGAAATTCGCTCATGATAGCGCGCGGCGGTGCACGTAATTCGAGAACTAGGCGGGGGAGGGGCGGTGACAAGGCACGAGTCCGGGTACGGGGAATGCATAGGTCTACCGTACAAAATAAAACTCGATCGTTGGATAAGAAAAAGGAAAATCAAATATGGTACACGTCATTACATTGTCAGAGCAGTCGATTATTTACAATTGTCGACGAGCACAGACTATTAATTTTGGTTCAACCGACGAGTCGCCTACATCGCGGTCAGATGTCAAAATGCTGTCCGCGTGTGTTACCTGTCCTGCAGATGCTGCCTAGCGTCTCTAACAAGTCACTCCTTTCATTCCATCCCGAGGCCAGGTCCTTTGTCAATCCTGCATTTGCCGTTGTCTCAACAACTTGAATAATCCAGCTGGGAATTCGACTATCCTGAGCCCTAATAATCTATAACCGGTATGCCGGTAGTGACGCGGCCGAATTTGGTGGCTGAGTATCCCTTGAACTATGTTATGTCGGAGGTGCTCCTGGCTACTATTCCGACCGCCTACATGGACGAGAGGCACGAGCAGTTGTTATCCCTAGCGATTTCCTAGGCGACCGAGGCCGCACTTTTAACTGTTTTAACGTATTGTCGTGCCCGTCCCACAACTGGGACTCGTTTCGCCTGGGGTGGGTTGGTGTTGTTTGCTTTGGGGTTGTTTTCGGTTGGTGCCTTTCTTTCCTGTTTCTCGCTTTGTTTCGTTGGTTTCTTTCGTTTCCCTTGTTGCTTTTTCTTTGTCTTGCCGTCCTCTCTCTATCGCTTATCCTATTGCCTTATTACACTGTACACATCGAAATTGTACAGTGTCTCAACTGCACTATCGAAATTGTGCAGTTGAGTTATCACTAAAATTTTATTTGTTTTGTTCAGAACTCGATAGTCGAGTGGTTAGCACTGAACAAATCTGCAGCGGGCTTGAATCCCCCGTGCAGGATCGAAACCTAACAAGGGAAACTGAAAAAAAGGAGAGAGAATACAGTTAAAATCCAAGGAAGGAAACTCACAGTACATAGCCTAACGGGCAAACCGAGCTAAAATAAAAAAACTTAAACTCAGCGATCAAGTCGCTCCAAAAAGGAAACGGGGTTTTGCACTTACTCGGTTCGAAGTCAAAACGGTTCGCAAAAGGTCGCGATCTTATTTTATAAAAATGAGAGTATTTTGATTTCATTTTGAATAGTGGGCACCCTATCGCGCCTTTGAAAGTATATCTGGTGGCCAATTTCAGGCATCTAGCCATGCCGTCGGTTCATTTTGGGAGCAGTGTCCTACCGTTAAGCTTAACCACGTGAGCGGGTTATACTGAACGTTAGTAAACCTAATAATCGGACCAAGCCGATTTCGAAGTAAACCTCGTGGAGCGAGCAGTAAGTTTGGTCGTGAGGGGCTGTCGAGGACTGTGTAAAGCTGGCATCAACCGTCACGCTAGCAATCAAATCGAACACTGGCCAAAATTGTGTAGAGGTTGTAATAAAGATCGCTCCTTTCGGAGTGCCAATACCTTAAGCTCAAGCTGAAGTCACCTAGAATTTGTTTAGTCTTTTGTATTCCCCAAATTTACTTAACTCGAATTGAGAAACGAAATTTTTGGGGCTTCCTAAAGCCCGACCGAGGCTAATCCTCGGTCCCTATCTGCAACGTCAGTCCGCACTCAAGCAGCGGCATGAGTGTCGAACAGTCCACTAAACTGAAAGTTTGGAAACCATAAACATGAGCAGAAACAAGGAAAAATGCAAGTCCCTATGATTTACTGGTAAAATTTTACCGTGGTCAGCTCAGGAAAGTTCTACGGCCCTAACTCACAAGTAAGAAGTCATGAAAAACATGGACGAGAGGCGTCCATCATTGGTTTGTCCTACCTATGACCACGGGGAATCAGAACTACTTCGACTTTGTTGTCGCCAACTTAACACCTTCCGTGCGTTCGCTCAGGATGCCCAAAACGAAACTCGACCGAAGGAGGTTTGTCAAGAAACTTGAAAGGTAGAATAAGCTAACATGTAAAACAGAACGTCCACTAACGGACGGGAATGTCAACTGTTGCTATGAAAATTCTATTTTGATGAACGGTCTGTTACAACCACAAATGGGGAAAATAAACCCCCATGCGCTTGACTCTCATCCCGACTTACTAAGTTCGATCCGGGACAGCAATTGCTAGTCCCCTTCCGTGAGGCGACGGGCGCCTACACGGGTCCTCCAACGTCGAATCCCGTTCCAAACCAAGTAAGCAAAAACACAAGAAAGCTAAAAGCCAAGGCGAAACCGTACAATAAAACTAGAGCGTCGGAGCCGGTCAGTAAAGTCGACCGAACTCCGCGCTGTCGAAGTCGAACTGATTCCGAGAGACGACGCGATAGTCGTCGCTTCAAAATTTTCTGCTATATTGAAGCATGGCGATTTTGTCGCCATCCAATCGGCGTTGTTCTTTTGACGCCCACTTTTTTCGAGGTCAAACCCGGGCGCCCAATCGAAAAATTCCCCAAATTTTATTTTTGACAGCTATCGTAAACCCTGGGACCCCGTTAGAGAGAGTCGGCTTCAATCGAAATCGCCGACATCAAACTTGAACCCTCCGAATACTCGGAGGTCGACCATCTGTGCTTTTCAGCTTAAATTCTGATGTAACCTCCAAAAGTTATGTCAAGAATATATCTGGAGATCATTACTCAGATCACTTAAGCTCATTACTTAATCCTAAATCGACTGTTAAAACCCCAACTGTTCTACAAAAATGGTTGGGTCACCCGTCAAATTTCAAAATTTTGAATCTTTTCCCTTTTTAAAGTATCCAAGATAAGCTAGAATATGTCTTTTCCGCGTTCTGGTTCTCATCCATCAAATTTTTCCTCAGCTAACTCGCCGATTTGAAACCAAATTTCTGCTATTTAGCGAGTTAGCTGCCTCATCCATCACTTAATTAAGCTTAATTGGAGGGCATCTGGGGCTAAATTTTATCGCCCTATCTATGGATAAACGTGCAAACATTGCACGTTTATATGTTGGCTTACAAGATAAAGCCAAACATTCCTAGAATTCCTAGCATTCCTAGTTAGATTTCAAATATCCCGACAGGACGTCATTAGACGTCCCAAAAAGGGGGGGGGAACCTAAGGTAGGAATGAACTTATTCTGTGTCCCAGGGCGCAGCACAATCCTAAGTATCTTTTGGTCTATCCGGGGTCCTATTCAGGAGCTCCCGGAGCCCACGGGAGGGCCCTAAACCTGCCCCCCGTCAGTCCTATTCCTATGTGTCCAGTCCGTCCGTAAAACTCACAAATTTAAGAAAATTTTACATGTCCGTCCTCGTCTGTCCCGTTTTTTGTGTCCTTTTACATACTATATATATATATATATATATATATATCTATATCCACAAACACATACACATACAATACTCATGAGCACACACTACACATGAGACACACAGGCGACCTGAGCGACAGAAAGGTCGCTCGAGGCCACACTAGAAACATGCAGAACCACAACAACGACAACAATAACAACATCGACACAACAGCACAGCAACCACAACAACAACAACAACAGCAGCAACAACACATACACACACGTACACACACACACACATGGCGACAGCAACGACGACAACCGACCAAAAGAAGTCGGTTAAAGAGAGTGGAAAAGGACAAAGAGGAACAAAAAAGAAAGGCACGAAAAGGGTGTCGGGACAGGGGGTTCCCGAGGGAATTTCGAGGGGCTGGGGCGAAATTCGATCCCAGGACGAAAAACGGGGCCGAATGATACCAAACACGAGGGGGTTGGACGCAGTGGCGGGTCGGGACCCGATTTTGGGTTCCGCCATGTATTAGCATACAGGGTTTCGGCGGGCTCTCCCGCTCTAACGGTTGGGCGGAGCGACGCCCGCTGGGCATCGTTGAACTCGCCTTGGAAAGACGATTCCAACGAGGGGTGTTTTCCCTACCTTAACGGCAGCAGGTATAGGGGCACTAAAATCACGGTTGTTAAAGACCGTTAAAGAGAGAGTGTCGGCAAAAAGTGGGGGCGCATTTTCGGCTCTCCCGGGTTAACGGGGCGGCAGATGGAGACCCGCCGGGCATCGTTGAAGATGTCTCGACGCGACGAATGCAATGAGGGGCATTATGCCTACCTTTGAGTTGGGGTTAAATTTTCGGTCAGTCTGTACCCACTTGCAGTCGGTATGCCAAATTGGGGGGGCAAATTATCGGTCATAAGAGGCTAACGCGAAGGCGGACAAAGACCCGCCGGATATCGTTGTGCTCGCCAGGAGCAGACAAATAAAATGAGGGGTCGCATGAGCACGTTTAGGGTTTGTGGTCAAATACGGAGTTGGTACAAACCGAAGGAATTTTATGTCGAATTCTCGTGGTGCATTATGAAACAAAGAAGTAAGCTATGTGGCAGCGGGAGGACTGGTCAGATCGAGACCCGTGGGGCCTCGTCAGATGCCTAGATGGGTAGACTACTTGGAAACACGCATACTTTCAATCAATGATCCGATGGTCACCAGAAAAACCAGTTGTTAGGGTGCGGGTCAGGCAACTTTGGGCGTCACTGGATGCTATAAAATAAAAGTTCTGATACGGTGGGGGCGGGAAACTAGACATACCGAGACACGAAGATCAGGCAACACACACATATCTACATATATACATAACTATATATCCATATATGCCTATATCAGGTCCACTCGGGACCATGGTCACCAACCAAACCTAGCGTAAGTATTGGCTGTTGATTGAATGTTTACCTATTTGTCCCCAGGATATCTCGTGAAATCCTCCAGTGATTTGCGATGTCTTGGGCTCGTTCGAGAGCCCTGAAAATTCTCTACTGAAAAGTACTCGGGGCATTTCCGGTAAATCTGGACCGTTGGACGGTTACGGGCCGATAAATAGGCCCGAGGTCCGTTATTTCCGAATAATCGGAAACTACCGTAACCCATTTGTTTCAGCTTACTTTTGCGACCATTAAGCTATGGTTCGCTCAAACCAGGTAAACTTGATGGTCTTGATTCTGATCACTTCCCTTCCCCTTAGATTGTCAAAGGCCTCCTATTCCCGGACGGTCTAAATTTTGAATTTCCAATAGGGAAATGGGGGAACCGGTCGAGTTCCGTTCACACTCCTTGTTTCAGTGCCAGTTAAGGCTCTCTCCTGTTTTCTTCTAA